>PVIY010012002.1:0-63506 GCA_004026745.1 Myrmecophaga tridactyla | reverse complement strand
CCCTCTGGCCAGTTTTCCTTCCAAGCAAAATAAACAATCAGGTGCACTGCTCGAAGTTTTGCCCACTGGGAGGATTTCCCCTCACCACTGTCCAAGGACACCCCAGAAAGGGGGTGTAGTGCTGCAGCTGTCCACTTGCGGGTGGTACCTGCATATTGTGCTGAACCATCTGTAAACCAGGCCCGAGTTTTCTCTTCCTTGGTCAGTTCACTGTAAGAAACTCCCCAAGAGGCCATAGCTCTGGTCTGGGAAAGAGAAGGTAATGTGGAAGGAGTGGAGACCATGGGCATTTGGGCCACTTCTTCCTATAACTTACTTGAGCCTTCAGGACCTACTCCGGCCCTATCTCATATATACCATTTCCATTTTACAATAGAGTGCTGCTGAACATGCCCAAATTTATGGTTTAGTGGGTCAGACAACACCCAGCTCATGATAGGCAATTCAGGTCTCATGGTGACTTGGTGGCCCATGGTCAAGTATTCAGTCTCTACTAAGGCCCGGTAGCAGGCCAAAAGCGGTTTCTCAAAAGGAGAGTAGTTAGCTGCAGCATATGGTAAGGCTTTGCTCCAAAATCCTACGGGTCTGTGTTGTGGTTCTCCTATAGAGGCCTCCCAAAGGCTCCAGACAGCATCTCTACTTGCCACTGACACTTCCAGCACCATTGGATCTGCTGATCATATGGTCCAAGTGGCAGAGCAGCTTGTACAGCAGCCTGGACCTGTCTCAGAGCCTCCTCTTGTTCAGGTCCCTACTTAAAATTAGCAGCTTTTCTGATCACTTGATAAATGGGCCAGAGTAGCACACGCAAATGAGGAATATGTTGTTGCCAAAATCCAAAGAGACCAACTAGGTATTGTGCCTCTTTTTTGGTTATAGGAGGGCCCAGATGCAGCAACTTATCCTTCACCCTAGAAGGGATATCTCAACATGCCCCACATCACTGGACACCTAGAATTTTCACTGAGATGGAAGGCCCCTGTATTTTTGTTGGCTTTATCTCCCATCTTCTGACACACAAGTGCCTTACCAGTAAGTCTAAAGTAGTTGCTACTTCTTGCTTACTAGGTCCAATCAACATGATATCATCAATATAATGGACCAGTGTGATGTCTTGTGGGAGGGAGAAATGATCAAGGTCCCTGTGGACAAGATTATGACATAGGGCTGGAGAGTTGATAAACCCCTAAGGTAGGACAGTGAAAGTATATTGTTGACCTTGCCAGTTGAAAGCAAACTGCTTCTGGTGGTCCTTAGTAATAGCTATTGAAAAAAAAAGCATTTGCTAGATCAATAGCTGCATACCAGGTACCAGGGGATGTATTGATTTGCTCAAGCAATGATACCACATCTGGAACAGCAGCTGCAATTGGAGTTACCACCTGGTTGAGCTTACGATAATCCACTGTCATCCTCCAAGACCTATCTGTTTTCTGCACAGGCCAAATAGGAGAGTTGAATAGGGATGTGGTGGGAATCACCATCCCTGCATCCTTCAAGTCCTTAAGAGTGGCAGTAATCTCTGCAATCTCTCCAGGAATCTGGTATTGCTTCTGATTTACTATTTTGCTTGGTAGGGGCAGTTCTAGTGGCTTCCACTTGGCCTTTCCCACCATAATAGCCTTCACTGCATGAGTTAGAGAGCCAATGTGGGGATTCTGCCAGTTGCTCAGTATCTCTATACCATTTATACATTCTGGAACTGGAGAAATAACTACAGAATGGGTCCAGGGGCCCACTGGACCCACTGTGAGATGGACCTGAGCTAAAACTCCATTGATCACCTGGCCTCCATAAACCCCCACTCTGACTAGTGGACAAGAGTGACGTTTTGGGTCCCCTGGAATTAATGTCACTTCTGAACCAGTGTCTAATAATCCCTGAAATATCTGATCATTTCCTTTTCCCCAATGCACAGCTACCCTGGTAAAAGGCCGTCAGTCTCCTTGGGGGAGGAAGATTAACAGTATAAATTTGTAGCAGTGTAACAGGGTTTCCCCCAAAGGGATCTGGCCTCCCCTTCATTCAAGAGGCTGTGGGTATGTAAATTGTCTCAAGTCTGGAAATTGATTAAAGGGCCATGACTCTGTGTTTTTGTAATTCAGGTTAGACTTCTGTTCACTTGACCTAGAACTCTTTTGTTTATGTGCTCAAATAAGAATTTAGTAGACTGCCCTTCTATTGTATTTCTAGGTACCCCATGATTTACTAGCCAATGCCACAAATCTCTCTAAGTCATATAATTTTGACACCTGCTTCAAGTTTGCTGTCTATTATAATAGCCACGTCTACCCTGTCTTTGGCGATTAAGTGCTGCCACCTGGCTTCTGCCAACTCGGGATCCCATCATCCCCATTGTGTTTAAGGATTCCAGCTCAGTGACAGCAGTTCCCACAGTAATATCTATCTACAGAGAAGTGCAACCACATAGCTCTTCAGGGATGATGGTGCTAGTCTCACAAATTTACCGTTTCGGTAAAAGGTGCATCCTCTGGACATTCTTGGGGTGTAAGAGTAGGTTTTGCATGATAAATCCACTCTAACATTTCCAATCTCTCTAAGCCTCTGGATCCCCTCATCTACATTATACCAGGGCAGTTCAGGCATTTCAACCTCAAGTAATGTTGGCCACGTTTTGATCCCTGTTTCAACCAACCATCCAAACAAACTGTTAATACCTTTTCTAACCCCTCGAGCTATAACATCAAATGCAGAATCTCTGCTTAGTGGGCCCATATCAATAAATTCAGTCTGATCCAGCCTTATATTCCTCCCACCATTATCCCACACCCTTAAAATCCATTGCCACACATATTCCCCTGATTTCTGTCTATATAAATTGGAAAACTCACACAGTTCTTTTGGAGTATAATGTACCTCCTCATGTGTGATACTTTGTACCTCACCTTTAGGAGCCTTGGGACTTTAGTCTAGTTATAGTTCTGGAAGAAATAAGGGGTGGGGGGGTGGGTCATGAAAAGAATTAGAAATATCTTCCAAGCCATTTGCTTCAGGGCCTTCATTTGCAGTTTCATATGGTGAAACAGGATTAATCACTCTAGGGCTAATCCCTTCAGGAGTAGGTTGGGTGACCAACTCCTCAAGGCAGGCTGGAGGTGGGGTGGTTATGTCCTTAGGGCAGATTATTACATGTTTATCTAGAGAAGACTCAGCATGACATAGGGTTTCAATCTCACCCCCGACATCATTATCAATCCATATGTCACATCCCATTTTTAGGGTCCCACTCCTTTTCAATCAATGCCCTCACTTTAACGGCAGACACCATGCAAGGTTGAGATTTCAGTTTACATTGTAAAGTTGCTACTCTAACAATAAGATTCTGAGTCTGATTTTCAGAGATTGCAAGTCTACGGCTACAGGAAATAAGATTTTCCTTCAGTCTACTCATAGAAACATCTACATCTGTCAGACGGTGCTTAAGCTTCTCATTTGAAGACTTAAGCCCATCCCTTTCACTCCTGAATGTAGCCAGTGTATCTAACAACAATCAGCCAACATCTCTATACCTCTTATTTCCACAAAACTCTGTAAAGGTGTCAAAAACATTATACCCCAGAGCCTGGCTTCATACAAGCGAAGCATTAGGAGAATCAAATAGTGATATTTTGACTATCTCTTTTGCCAACTCACTCCATGGATTGGGAGTGTCATTCTGATTATGGGAATCAGAGTCCTTAGTGCCTTTGAGTCCAGTCAGAGTAGAAAACCATTCATAAAAACCCATTTTTAAGATTCTGTTTCTTAAGAACCACTCCTGGTACCAAGATGTATTAGTTAGGGTTCTCTAGAGAAACAGAATCAACAGGGAACACTCACAAATATAAAATTTATAAAAGTGTCTCACATGACCACGGGAATGCAGAGTCCAAATTTGGCAGGGCAGGCTATGAAGCCAACGATTCCGATGAGAGTCTGGATGAACTCCACAGGAGAGGCTCTCCAGCCAAAGCAGGAAGAAGAGGCTGTCTCTTCTGAATCCTCCTTAAAAGGCTTCCAGTGATTAGATTGAGCATCACTCATTGCAGAAGACACTCCCCTTTGGCTGATTACAAATGGAATCAGCTGTGGATGCAGCTGACATGATCATGATTTAATTCTATGAAATGTTTTCATTGCAACAGACAGGCTAGCACTTGCCCAACCAGACAAATAGGTACCACTATTTGGCCAAGTTGACACATGAACCTGACCATGACAATATATTATTTTTCACAAAAATGAAGGAAACAAAGTCGATTGTGGTGATGAAAAAAATAGTTAAGCCCTCTAGCTTCCTATATTCTGGATTAGATAGAAGGAAAAATCTGAGAGGATCACATGGTAGCCCATGACAAACTCTGGGATCTGTCCTGTAACTACTTGTCGAAGAGTATTTTGAAAACTATTGCTTTTTTATTTCCTTGCTTTGTATATATGTTGTACTATACAATAAAAAAAGTTAAAAATAAAAAAAAAGGTGAATGTGTTCTTGAATGGTTCCAACAATTATCATCAAACCACTGACATATGTACCCAGTATACTAGATTTCTTCAGTTATATATTACTATTCTTAGATTTTTAGTTTCTATATGCTTAATATCCTGGGCAACTTAATTTTCTTTCAATTATTAGCAAATTCATATTCCCCGCCCCCCCTCCAATATTAATACATACACGCAAACTACAACAAGAAACTTATCTCATCTCACTGCAAAATTCCAAAGTTCTCTAAGGGCTCAGCAATATTCTTAACAATTAACTACAGAATAATCTATGCATACCCTATGGGTCACAGTAGGAGTGGCTCATAACTGTGCATGCAGCTGGACAACTGAGGCAGCTAAACTGAGACTGAAAAACTGTCACAGTTTTCTTAAGAGATAGAAATTATCTATGTATCGCTTATGCTGATATCATACAGCTTGTGTGTTAGTTTGCAAGCTGCCAGAATGCAACATACCAGAAATGGAATGGTTTTTATAAAGGAGACTTTAATAAGTTATAATTTTACAGATCTAAGCCTATAAAATGTCCAGACTAAGGCATACAGGGCAAGACACCTTAATTCATGGAAGACCAATGGGTCTGCAATGCCTCTGTCAGCTGGGTAGTCACATAGCTGGCATCTGCTGGTCCCTTGCTTCTGGACTCCATTGCTTTCAGCCTCACTTTGTTTCTCCAGAGCTGGCTGTCATCTCTTGGCTTCCCTTGGCTCTCTCCAGGTTCTGGCTTGCTTAACATCTCATGATGATGTCTTCTGGGCTCCAAGCATCTCCAAACATTCATGTCTCTGTTCTCTGAAGCAACTGTTCTCCAAGCAGTCTACATCTGCTCTCACACTCCAGGGCTGGCTTTCATCTCTTGGCTTCCCTTTATTTTCTCCAGGTTCTGGCATGCTTAACTTCTCATGGCAAAGTCTGCTGGGCTCCAAGCATCTCCAAACATCCATGTCTCTGTTCTCCCTGTGTCCGCATCTGTGTCAACTATGCTGTGAAGTTTTTGTCGGCTCTAAGGATGCTGTCATTTGTCTAGGTCCTGTTACTTCTGATACTCTCCAAATTGTTTCCTCTTTTAATGAATTCCTGTAAATTAAGCAAGACCCAATTGGAATAAAAAATGACACCCACAATTGGGTGAGTCACCTCTCTATGAAGATTATCTAATCAAAAGCTTCTACATAGAATATTGAATAGGATTAAAAGAAATGATTGCTCCCACTAGATTAGATCAAGATTAAAACATGGTTTTTCTGGGTACGTAATACTTTGAAACTGGCACAGCTTGGGTCTATTTTTAAAAAAAGAATTATTCATGTATTCAACAAATATTTATTGAGTGCCCACTCTATACTAGGAATTGGGTTTACTGCACATCTTCATCTGTATTTGAAACCCTTTACATTGTTTTTTCATTCTTTTTTCTGATATTCTTGCTAAAATAAGTCATATTGGACATGATTTTTCTGATAAATACTGAGCTGTCCGCTTGATAGGATTTTTACACAGAGATCACAGGGAAAAAATCACTTCTTTCAAAGACATCAGAGGCAGCATCTACTTTCTCTTGATAACTTTGTCTCTGGGGGCTCAAAATGTCTCATCACATTTAGCCAATATCAGTGATTCTGCCCACTTTTTTCAGCCCATGTATAGCTGGAAAAGAACTTGTTATTTATAGGTTCAGAATATGTGTGCAAGTGTCATGAGAAAAAAGAAAGGGATGGGGTGGTGGGGCAAAGAAACTGATTGTCCCACCTCCCTTCCAGAGAGGAGAGAGAGGTTGGGGCCAGGAGCCACCTTTACTTCTTCAGAAATAGATGAGAGATAAGAGGAAGTTCTTGAGACCTAACAAACCAGGAGCTGTCAAAGCAGTGAGTGCCAAACCAGGATTTTTCTGAGTGCATCCCAGCTCAGAGCAGCAGAGTCAGCTGGTGTTCCCCTCAAGGAAGGCCTTTTCCTGGGACCACCCAGGCCTAGGGAATCAGAAAGTTTGAAGGAAGGGGCAAGGAAAAATCTAAACTGCAGGTGGTTCCAGGGCACAAAAAAAAGGTGAGTATCCCTACTACAAATCTTTTTTTTTTTTCCTACTACAAATCTTTATGGATGAATTTCATTTACAAGACTTTAACTTTGAATGAACTAAAACATTGATTTAAACCAGCATGAAAAATAGCAGAATGGGGTTTATTCAAACTCAAGTCCCTAAAGGCCTAGCTCTATTGACAAAAATTTACCTTGGAATGGGTCTCTGTCTTCATTCCCTTGCACCCTCCTCTCTCCAGCTTCTGTCCCTCTCTCCTCACCCCCTCTACCACCTTTCTTCCTTCCTTCCAGTGGGAGAAGCCATAGAGCTAACAACTAAACAGTGACAACAATAGCAATAATGACAAACTGTAGCTAAGATCTCATGGAAAACAGGACCAGGCCTTAATTCATTGCTAAGAAAATTGTTTTAGTTTGCTAAGGCTAGAATGTAATATACCAGAAACATAATGGCTTTTTTAAAGGGAATTCATTGTTAGAAGTTTACAGTTCTAAGGCCATAAAAATGTCTAAACTAAGGCATCTAGAGAATGATACCTTGATTGAAGAAAGGCCAATGGCATCGGGAATACCCCTGTGAGCTAGGAAGGTGCATGGATGGGGTATGCTCGTCCTTTGGCTTCTGATTTCAAACAGCTTCCCCAGAGACATTTTCTTTCTGCATCTCCAAATGGCTCTGTGTCAGCTCTGAGCTTTTTCCAAAATAGTTCGCTATTAAAGGACTCCACCAAGCAGATTAAGACCCACCTTGAATGGGCAGAGACACATCTCCATGGAAAGAATTTAATCAAAAAGATCCCACCCAACAACTGAAATACTAGTGGTCATTGAGAAGGAAGGGTAAGGACTATGGGATGTATGAGTGTTTTCTTTTTTCTTTTTATTTCTTTTTCTGGAGTGATGCATATATTCTAAAAATTATCATGGTTATGAAAACACAACCATGTGATGATACTGTGAGCCACTGATTGTATGGTGTATGGACTGTACATATGTGAAGAATTCTAATAAAAATATTTTTTTTTAAAAAAGATCCCATCCAAACAATAGGTCTGGCCCCATAAGTGTGGATTAGGATCGAAAAAACATGGCTTTTCTGGGGTACACCACAGTCTCAAACCAGCACAAAAATGTCTCTGAAAACACAAAAGCAGAGAGGGCAAAATGTTTCCATTTCTGTTGTAGATATGTCATCATTCTTTAAATGTATATCACTCTCATCTTTATAAATTAAAAAGACTGGCAAAATTGGCAAAATAAAGCCTTTTGTTCCATCCTTGGCCAGTTTGTCGCTTCACCTTCCTAACGTTTCCTATCATCCCTACTCTCTTTCTACACACTCTGTCTTGTTTCAGACAGAGTTGAAGTAAACATCCTTGCCCTCCAAGCCCATGCCATCTACAGGATACAGCAGTCAAGGACACCCAAAGCAGGATGTTTGATTAAACACAGATCCTCCTCTGGCTCCTCTCTGCTCACTGTTTAAAATCTGCAATTTGTCTCTTAGGCCCTTTACTTTCCCCTACACACTATCTTTCCCACACATTATTAAAAGCATTTTCCAGACGAGGAAGAGCTCACTTTGCGGACCTTAAACAAAATGTATTTGATGATGAAGTCATTTAAAATCATTTTTTAAAGTAAGCACAAATACCCCCTGGCTTTGAAGAATAGAGGAGTTAGCATCACAGTATTGTTGTATTTAATGGGGCAACCAAGACAGCTTTTAAATTACACTGAAATAAAGTGGGTAAATGAGAGGCGATATAAGGATATATGTTCAATCCAGTGTTTTCTGGCAGCAAACCTACTAAAGCACAATTTTTCCTGCTTCACTTCTGACTAATTATTTCTTGAAACTAAATTAGTGTTGAGACAGATACTAAATATATATTTTTGTAATGGTAATGTGATAAGATTAAATGGAGCCTATTCAGGAACTAATTCAGCATACCTGATGAGCAAAAACACTAGGAATAACTTTAAATCAGACAATGTGAGAAGGCTGTCTGGTGAATTAGTATTTTAATTCATGCTCAGAATAACCTATGAGGGAAAATATTTAAGTGTAAAGAAAAAAATTTTTCCTACTGAAAAGTGAAAGTAGTTTTGCAAGTGGGTAAAAGGGGAGAAAGAATACTTAAACACGTTATGTTACTACATAGTAAATCCATTTCATTTATCCACAGTACTGAAAGAAAACAACAGCACATCAGTCTAGAGGGCCAGTCAAAAACAGCATTAATATTATTAATATTAGACATTGAAATGCATATTGTGTCACTCATTTTAACATGGATAGATGTCCTGAGAAGTCACCAGACTTCAAACCACGTAATTTATTAATCAGGATCACATGTAACATGTTCTTATCCTGTGCATAGCATTCAGTAAAGTGCCTCAGGTTTGGCAAAGGCTTGGAACCTTACAGCATGGCTTAGAACACTCCTTCACATTTGAATAACACTTTTTCCAAAATGAATATTTTTCTCTCATCCATTCATTTATTCACCCACGTAAAGAATCTTTATTGAGCATCTGCTATGTGTCAAGCACTGCTCTGGGCCTCATGATACATCAGTAAACACATAGAGTTTTTTTTTAATCTGCCCCACTACTGCCCCATAGAGCTTCAATTTGGGTTGAGGAAGAAAGTCAATAAGCAAAAAGCATGACAACTAAATAAATTATGTCATGTGTGTAGGAGGTACCACATAGCCTGGTTTGCTCAGGATAGTCCCTGTTTATGTCCATTGTCCAGCCTTCCAATCCAGTTAACACTGCTTTCATTGTCAAAAGTGTTCCAAGAAGTCAGCAAATTGTGTAGTTGCTCTAAGTATGTTTGAAGGTGATAAATACAATGCAGAATGGGAGAGCAGAGAGTGGGCTGCAATTTTGATAGGTCAGGATAGATCTAATTGAGCAACAGACACAACTGAGCCATGACATGAAGGAGGTGAGAGAGTTGACAATAAATATATGGTTTTTAAAGGGGTTTAAAGAAAAACCCCTACTATAAAAAATTGCAATAATACCAAAGTGTAAGAAGTCAAGTTTTCTTTCTCTGCCTCTTACCTCTCCTAATCCCACTGTTAAATGATTACACATATTTTCATACTTCTTAGACATACATAAGCTCTTAAAATATAAATTGTGTCATATAGCACATACTATACTGCGTTTTTCAATTGATAACTTAGTATAGTCATTTTCACATTTAGCCAGCTTTAGCACAGTAGCCCACAGTGTGACCACATCCCTCTCCCACCTCTACCCTTCCTCTTCATGTAAATGAAATCTGCTCTGGTGAAAGAAGGTAGCAGAATTTGGGGGAGGGGAGAGGAGGAGAGGGACAGGGGGTAAAGTATTCTTGGTAACTGAATCATTGCTAAGACTGTTTTCAGGGCTATAGCAAGTTTCTAGAATGAAAATATGCAGACCTATCAAGTAAGACCACAAAGTAAGCAAAGTCAATTAAGAATGTTTTAAGAATAGAATATTTCTCCAAAATGCAGAAATTGGTCATCACAACAAAAGTGAAATCACTTCTGAATGAGAGATTTTACTCAAAGCCTGGGACGGTGCTTGGTTCAGTCCCCACCTTCATGGGGAGTCATTCTTTCTCTCCCCTGAAAATAGCGAGTTGGGAGCGAAGTAGGTGTCACTGATAATAAGGCTCAGTTTTGATTTTTGTTTCTCCTCCTTCTGGGGCCTCCCCCATCCCCTCTGAAGCCTGGAGTCATCCTGATGACACACTAAGATAAGGGTATCCCTAGGCTGGGGACAAGGTCATGACGTATAATGAAACACCCCTCCTGGCCAACATATTCTAAGTTCCACTTGATCAAATTACATCATGGCGACTTACGTGTGTAATTTACATCTTCGGGGGAAAACTAGCCTTACCATAATGATACATTTTATGTACAATCTGTCAGCAGGCCCTTGTTTAGTAGGGAGGCTATATCACCAAGACATTTATAGAAACCAGATTCAAAATATTGATTCTTCCTTTTGATGAGATTTATTATTATTGTGAAGGCACTGAGACTGATCCTGGGTGTTCAGACTTCAAAAATATCAGAATGCACAGAGAAAAAATTCAATCCATCATCTGGACATTATCATCTACCACGTACCATATTACTTTCTCCAATAGCGCCAGCACGCTCCCCAGGTACAGGGGACAAAGCATCCAGACCGAAAGCTCCATGCGTCGGTCTTGTGTTTGGGGTATGCAGAAATGGCCTAATACCGTAACTCATAGAAAGAAGGGGGGAAATCCTTTAACAAATAGGATAAATCCTTTTTACAGTAAATGTCCCTGCTTTAGACATAGTGTATGAGGTTTTCAGTGGTTTAAATAAAATTCCCCCTGAATTGTCAGGATCCTATTTATGAAGAAGAGCCTGATTAACTTGAGCAACTTTCCAAAGGAAAGTAAAGTCTGTCCTCAGAGGCTGAGTCCCGAATTTCATTCTCATAAAGGGCTGTTTGTTCATTTGTAAGTCTACTATAAACTCCAACGACTTTATTAGTAACTTAATTTTCCTCACTGGAGTCCATTTAATATTAAATGATGATATTTTACATTTAATAAAGTCTGCTTTTCGTTTTAAAAATTATATAATGTTGGCCTCATTCAAAGTCACACGTACAATCAGCAGCATCTGCCCCCGATTCTAAAGCCCTGAGATTGAACTGCACTAGCACCAATATACAGAGCAGCAGCACAAGAGTTTTCGCATTTATTTCTAGGGCTTTCGTCCATGGGAAAATATGGAAGAAAACAAAATGGGTGTCTGTTTCTAATTCCTAACAGTGACTGTCCTTCCCTTTGGACCTTTCTGTGTTACGGGACAAGAGGAGAGAGATCAAGGTGAAAACAACCAGGAATGAGAACAGGCAAAGCTGAGATGAACGGTTTGCCAAACACCTGCCAGATGGGAAAATCCTTATGGTACATGAGCATCTAAATTGCCCAAGATTTTTTTTAGTGTGACATAGGTTATACAGAGAAGATAAATTACCTGAGTCTCTGATTCGCAAAATATCTAAGACCACCTAATGCTATGAAAAGAAGTATGAATACATATATCTCCATTTTTACTTTGTAATCTGAGCTAGAGAAAATTTATTGCAGCATTATCATCCAGGCCTCATTGCCTCATAGTTAATTAGCTAACATTTGTAAAGTGCTTTGAAGATGAAAAGAATCATATAAATGCAAAGAATTGTTAAATATTATGAGAGAAAAATCATAAAATAGATACATTGTTAACATTAATTTGTATTTTATCTTTTCTAATTATCTGCTTCCTGGCATTTGAGGTTTGGGGCTGAACTATACGTATACAGTATATATAAAGGCTGAGGGAATTTCACATCTATTACAGCTGCTTGCTACAGTATTTAAGCCAGCTCCAAATTAATACTTTCCAAAAATGAGTTCTCAGCTGAAACAAATGAACTGCCCAGCGAGATCCCCACTTAGCCTGGTTAAAGAGTTGACTAAACAATTCCTTCCCTCCACCATTTACAAGGAAAGGTATATTAATTCAGAAGCAATTAACAAGCATTTCTATTTCTTCAAACAATGCAAAATACACTAATGAATAGCAAGATCACCCCAACCATTTTGGCGTGAAACATATGATTCTATTTTACAAGCCCCACTGTCTAGTTGCAAATCCTGCTGATAAAAAAGCTCAGGACGGTATATTATGTAGTGTTGACTGTTCTCTATATTTTGCTGTCATCAAAGCGAGTTAAACTTTTCTAAAGCTGCAGCTCTACTCCCTGTCATCTCACCTCCTCCTTCCGCAAGTCCTAAATGGACAGAAGGATGGAGAGAAGCAAACCTTTCTTAGAGAATCTTTGGCAACCTGTCAGGATCTGATCCACAGGGGAGAGAAAGCTGCAGTAAAATATTCTCAAACTATACTGTATCATGAAAGCTTTCAATGAAACGAGAAATAATAGATCAAGTACATGCGCAAAATGTTTAATTGGGTAAAGTCAAGTCAAACGCCTCTCACATAGCAACGCCCTTATTGTAAATCCCACTTCAGTAATGCTCAAGTTAATCCCGAGTTCTGTTACAGGAACCTCATCCTTATTAAAGTAACATTAAGTGCTCCTTTTTTATTGATCTTCCCCTTCAGCTTAATGATAGAAACTTACTGATGTTTTAATAATAACCTCACAAGTTTTATCTCATTTTACTTTGCCTTGGTACTAAAGGATGCAAGTGGAAACTAACTTAGCATAAACATTTTGCAGATGTCTTTAAAGGCCATGTGGGGGTGAAAAAAAGACTCAATTGAGCTGCATGTTAACAAAGATGGCTGAGAAAACTAAAAGATAAAAGGGAGGCTCCAGTGTGAACATCAAAGAATTGTTAATGACAAGAAATACCATTAGGGTTAGCATCTCTTTTGTTTCAACCCTTTCACACCTGCAGCGTGTGGTGAGCTAAGCCTTTGTTCCAAAAAATCTGAATTACCTCCATTAGCATTTATAGAAAAATGGTTGCAAAACAACAGAAATGTACTTTTGGCTCTCCCGTTTTGCTTGAAAAGTCAGAAATTAGTTCAGTGTCTGTGAATCTTCTTCTAGTTACTGGGTGAAACTCTCAAGGTATAAGGTAATGGGTTGCAAATGAGCTTGGTTGAAATGTGAGACTAGCTTTGTAACTAAAAAAAGAGGTAATATAAGCTACACAGAGAAGCACGTGAGAAGCTCAGACATTCGCAAAAGCAAAATCAGAGCGTGAAATTCAGATTAGCCCTCCCCAGGCTGTGAGAGGAAGGGGGTATTGCAAGACTTGGCATGGCTAAAGGTGTAACCTGTTTTATTTGGCCCCTGAAAAATTTTAACAGATGGTGGGACCAGCTGTCTTTTTCAGCCATTTAATAAACTCTTCGGTGGTAACAGTTTGGAAAGTGGGGGTTTTTCGTTTTAGGCCAGAGGAGAAAATAAAGAAATCTGTCCCAATTTATCTTTGCCAAGTAGTAAAGCATGGAAACATGAAAAGTTAAAAAGGAAAAAATCTAATCAACTATATTATCATCATTGTATTTTTTTAAGGGAGCTGCAACAAAAACAAATTTCTCTCTGCCAAATTAGGTGACTGACTCTTGGCAAAATATACTCTGTATTGGTGTTGTTATCTGGGATTTTCATTTTGGTCTTGCAAAAAGGGATGCCTAGTTATCATGTTTAATGCTCATTGATAAATTAACAGCACTTTAAGGCAACTATCCACAGCATTACAGAAAGACGCAAACTAAACATTTGTTAGAAGTTAGCACTTATATAAGGTAAATACTTTATTATAATGGATGAAGGGATGAATTCCCTCCAATTTACATAATTAGTCTAAAATGGTATTAACCCCTCCTAATCATGTCATGTGAATTACAAAGCCTACTCCAGACCAAGGGAATGGGGAAAATGCTCATGCGAAATTATTTTCAGAACAGAATCTAAGAGATTTTGCTATCATGCCTAAAATATTTTTTATATTGGCATTTTCCCCCCCTATTAAATGGCAACTCTCAATTATGGGAGAGATTTTATTTACAAAGCTTCTCCCCTTACTGGATGGGAACACAGCCCCCCTTTCTGCATATTTCCATGCTTCCTGGCAGAGGAGCAGCCACTTCAATTCGCAAGCTTGTGTTGGGACCATAGGCCTATTACAGATTCCAGAGTATTTGTCCCAAATAAATTGCAACAACAAAATATAAACTCTTTTTAGCAGATACACCTTTTTAGATGCCTAAAGCATATGCAGCTTCCATGGTATCTAGCAAATCTCATTTTCTTAGCTTCCAGCTTGTCTCCTTTCTGGAATGCTAGTGACGCTTGGTTTCTAAACAGGTAGCAAAAGAGAAGGTGGTCAAGAAAGGATTAACGGATAATTCTACCCGGGATAAGTTAGTTAAATCATAGAGCTAGTCACCAGAATTAACCGAATGTCATTTTTAGGTCCCCAATTACCATGATTTGTGAAATGCCTTGGGCAAATTATAATTCCTCCTTTGAGCTTTCTCTGGTCCGTAACAACAGACCATCATTCCTTTGCCACATTCTTTTTTTTTTTTTTGTCTGCTGTATGGTGGGGTCACATCTCATTCTTTTTCCATGTGACTATCCCCTTATTGCACCACCATTTGTTGAATTTTTGTTTGTTGGTTTGGTTTTTGGGAAGCACATGGACCGGGGATCGAACACGGGTCTCCGGCATGGCAGGCAAGAATTCTGCCACTGAACTACCCTCGCACCCTGACCACTTCTTATTGAGCTCCCGCTATACCCCAGACACTGCGCCAGGGGCTGGGTTTTGAGGTGAACAGCACAGACACGACGCCTGCTCTCTTGGAGCTTAGTCAACCTCATAAACTGCTTCATTGCATAAAGAATGAGAGAAATGTTATAAACATAAAGCCCTCCACACTAGAATGTTTAGGCTTGGTTTAATCAATCTCAGAAAATATCCAAATGATGCAGATAAGTTTGACAAGTAAACGTAGGGGAAGGGGACTTCCCTTCCACTTTCAGTTGAAAGTCATTAAGGAAAAAAGAAGGAACCAACTGCAAGTTCTTCTCAGCAGCCCTTAGCAAATAGTCTGGGTTTTCGTTGTATCATTTTTGTTTTCCAGTCACTGGTTTCACACAGATGTCACAAGCCCCTCACTAAGGTATGATCATCTAGAAAACATTTACTTATATCCCCACTTTACAGGTGAGAAAATGAGACACAGAAAGGTTAAGATAATATATATCATCCTAGTACATTACGGTGTGCTTTATGAAGTGATTGGGACTCAGCAGTTATAAGGAGGGAAAGAAAGGTAAAGAAATGGAGCCTTACCTTATAGAAAGAGAAGGCTTAATACTGTATCAGAAAACTAGGTGGATCTCATGTCTGAAACGCAGGTACTTTCAACTAATTCTAGTCCTGCCTCCAAAATTTCGCTACCTTTTTTTCTGTCTTATCAACCTTTTATAGGTATCAAATACTGATACGAATTCTAGCAGATTTTCCAGAATGTAGAAATACAGTGCAGCATGAGTAAAAGAAAGGAATGAGAAAATTCATGTAAAACACAACTAAACTTCTGCAGGAAAATTTGTCTGTTTCTCTATAGAGTATTATTATACTTTTATTGTTTTTAATCGTGTCAAATCCACAGGTGATCTGGGTTTAGTACGCAACACGGGATTTGGGACTGGCTGCCACCTTTACAGTCGCCAGGTTAACGGAGTTAAGATCCCTGTCTGTAGGCAAAGCACCACAAGGTGCCCACCCTCTGCCATGGCTGGTCCTGTCACAGCTGCTGGCTGATCCCCAACAGGGGCCATGGCCCAAGCTATGACACCACAGCACCCATGGGAAGGGAACACAAAAAGCTGCAACCCCTGGGAATGATCTCAGTGACACCTAGGTAGTATATGACACCCACATCTTTATGTTGCTTCCTTAATGCTATATTTGATGTTCGATAATTCTTTTACTAAAAGGTCTCTCCTGAGATAGTGGACCTTAGCATTCCTAGGAAAGACAAAAGCAATATTTATTCTAATGAAAAAGCAGGTATGATAAAATTAAGAATCCCATTAAAAGAGATAAATATTGATCAACAGATTTCCTTAAGATGATCAGGAAATGTGGATTTCAGAATTATCCAAATATCTGGGAAATTCTGAAATAAGAAAAATGCTACAAGAGCCCTTTGTGTTTGTATTAGGCATTTTCTGACATGGTAAATTCTTTTCTCAAAATGTGTAATCAGTTACAGTTAAATATTTAACATTTAAAGGAATGAATTAACAAATTGAGGCACATACCAAAATTATAGTATTTCCAGTTTGATTGCTAGAACTAATATAGTTACATTCAAAGGGGATTGAATACCTGACAAAATAATTCTAGGATTCAACAAATATTTACTGAATACTTGCTGTGTGCCAGATACTGTACTATAGTTAGAATGATAAATAAAACAGACACCATTTATCTGGCAGAGAGAACCAAGAAAATACTGAAGGTATGGGAGGATAAAAAGGAAAAAATAAAGAAAAAGAAAGAAGGCAAAAGGATACTTACTGCTAGATATTAAAATATACTCTAAAATTACAAACAATAACAGTATTTTCCTGACCCCAGAAGAGACAGATAGGGAAATGGACTAGACAAGGGAGATATGAAATAAACAAAAGTATTTCTTGGTATACTTTGAATGGTAAAATTCCAAATCAGTGGAGAGATAACTCATAAATGGTGCTGGAAAATTAATTAAATTCGGGGGGGAAAAGTTGAGTGCTTGTCAAGAACTGTGAGAGTCTTTCTTGCATGCTGACAAGTTAGCCTCCTGGGTCAGAGATAAATTGCAGTAGCAGCAGCCAGGGATCAGTGTTTGCACCAATTCCCTGAGCCCCAGTTGGCACAGGGCAATGAGCAAAGACAGGGTGTGTTACAGAAAAAGAACCCCAAGCTTAGAGAATCTAGTTCTTTATGGTGAACAGTAAGCCTGCCTGAACTTTGCCCTGGATGGAAGTATTATCTTCATTATAGTAGATCAGCTACCAACCTGCCCTCTGCTCCAAATGGGACGCTGTCTCTGCCTTCCAAGGCTGTTCACTATACAAACATCCTTCAAAAGATAATTCAGGACAAAGGTTGTCAGTGCCTTTGCTCCCAAGATATGCAGAAACAGGAGAGACCTGTGAAGAATTGTCTCCCAACAGTCATTAACTAGTGCTTTATTTTAAAAGGATTCTGGATAGATTAAAGAAAGAGTTCAATGTGAAAAAAGACACTACAAAAAAACTAGGAGAAAATATATACGAATGTTTGCATAACTCTTGAGGTGGGGGATCTTTCTAAACATGATGTTAAAGGCAAAATGCAGATATAAACTGGAAATAACATTTGTGACATATATGATAAAGACTAATAACCTTATATTTTTTTCATTCAATAAGTACGTATTGACTGCTATTGATGTACTCAGAATTCAGTAGAAATCAAGATGCTACCATCTTGCCTTCAAGAAACTTGATGAGCTTTTTCACAAACTATTAAGAAAAAGAAAAACATCTTAAAGGAATGAAGAAAACAGGCGTGAGAAGGCAGTTCAAAAAGGAAGGATATGAATTGCCAGTTAAGATATTAAAAAGTGTTCAACCTCATGAGTAATAAAATAAAAATTTAAAACAAAAAAATATCAAAAAGTGCCCAGTGTTAGTGAGAATAATGGACACTCCCAAACTCTGCTAAAAAGAAAATAAATTGTCGTGAACTTGCTGGCCTGCAATGAAAGTAATGGATCAAAAGCCTTAAAACTATGTTTACCCCTTCCCAGCTATTCCCCTTATAGGAAGCCATCTGGAGAGAATGGTCTGAGAAACGTGTAAAATGTTCTTTGCAGCACTGTATCTCATAACAAAAACCTGGAAACAATTTGAATCTTCAATAGTAGGGCATTAATTAGATATATTATGATACAACTGTACAGTGGAATAATATATACTCTTTAAAACAGCTGAAAAAGATAGAAAAAAGAAGGCTGGTTATAAAACAGTACAAAATAACACTACTTTCAATTTAAAAACAGGTATATGTAGGCATGAAAAATATTAGAAAGACATATTAGACAGGTGACAGTGGTTATCCTCCTGCATTGAATGTTTAGTAGTTGTTATAGGAAAGAAATTATGTTTAAGAGAAGAAAATGGCTGGCTCTTTTCATTAGGAATTTGTATTATATATGTTCGAAAAAATCTAGTTATAATTTAGTCCATTTTCCAATGCAAATTGCTTTTCTGTATAATCTTTCTCACATTGTCCAATCCTGTTTTAAATCTTCCTGTTTCCTATTAAGAGGGTCTAGGAATGAATTTTCCATCAGTCTTCCGGGGGAAAGCCTTAATAAATATATAGGATGTGCATTATAAATACCACAGTATAATATCATATGTGGGATCCTGAAGGGTAATTGACTACAAATATAACGAGATATGCTAGATGAATAAGATAACGGATAATCAGATTTAAGTTTACCTTCGTTTTCATATTGAATTTTCAATAAATAAAGAAAAGAAGGGCTGTGTGAAGCTAGGAAGCTGACTGATGTTGTGATGATCTCTGAGAGAAGCTGAATGGCTCAGACCAGCCCTCAGTGGAGACTGCACATTGTAGGGGTCACCACTTATCAAGGGGTCTGGCCCTCAGCTGTGCAAGCTTAAGAACTCAGTTCAGTCTACCTATCAAGGGGTGTTCTGGCTCTGGTTCACTGAAAAATATAACCCTATAGTTTTCAGAATTTTTTATGTCAAGAGTCTTTTCTTCTCGTGAAGTCTCACCCCGTAAGCTGTTATGGTGAGGGCAGGGCAGAGCCGCGTCAGAGCCTTGCCTTGGGTTCTACAACCCCGTACCCCCTCAGGCACCTCTGCTGACCCCCTAGTTCCTTAGGAAAAGTGAAAACTTTCTCTATACCATCTTCCAGAACATGAATTGATAAAACAGCCCGTGTGTGTGAAGAGTCCCAGCCCTGTTCCAAGCTCTGGGATCGGTGTCTGAAAGTGGGGCCCAGAGCCCGCATTTAGCACCGTTTCCAAGGAAGCCTTACAAGCCTGTCGTAGGGGATAGGCTCGGAGTTGGAAGAGGCTGGCGCACCAACTCCAGCAACTTTCCCCTGTCCAGGGCCTTTTTTCCCTAGAAGGTGGGAATGCTTGTGCCAGGGCCTTGATACGTCCTTCATCTTTCTGTAACCGAGAAATTAGGATTTAAGGGATGATTATGATTACTGAATCATTATATAGATATTCCTTCTTTACTGTCTGGTATATTAGAGTAGATAGAGGGAAACACCTGAAGTCTATAAATTGTAATCCAGCTGCCTTGATCTCTGATAAAGATTGTATAGCCTTTATCTTGTGCCCTTGTGATTGTACAAACCTTGTGACTAACCCTCATTTGTACCCATTTATCCAGTTTTTCAACTCTAGAGTATTGTGATCACTAAAGACAGCCCCTAATGTTTATGGATGAAGGGGCTTGGGTCAGCCCAGTACTAACCCATTCCAAGTCCAAAGTTATCTTGATAACCGAGGCTAGATTATCAAGCCTCACATGCACAATAGCTTCGACTTTAACCTTTAAGTCACCTGTACTTCATTATAAATACTAAAAATCATGCCTATCATCATATTAAGGCCACCATTTTTTTCCATACGTTCTGTGGCTGAGCCTGTATCACTCTGTGCATGCTCAATAACTAGATCACCTCTAATTTCATCATCTAGAAACATTGTGCTCATTATCCTAAAACCTGCCCATCTTTTGATACTATAAAACTATCAGAACTACTACAGTTTGGAGAGACAGATTTTGGGCTACTAGGCCATCTGTTCTCCTACTACACACCTAGCAATAAACTCTTTCTTTCTTTGAAAGCCTGGTATCTCAGGAATTGGTCATTGAGTGCATTGGGCAAAGAATCCATTACCTTTGTCTGGTAGCAATTCAAGATAGTTCTTCCAGTATTCCTCTTTGCCCTTCCTTTTCCCCTGAATTTACAACATTATGACAGGGCAGACAAGACACCAATAATTAGAATACAGACATTCTAATTATCTCATGTTAGTCACATGGTCAGAGGTGAGATGGAAGAAACATCAGTCTCAGGAGTCATATATTAAAATAATTCCTTAGGGTACTTTGAGAGATTTCCAAAAATGGACTTAACTCACACAGAGTTATGTTATTTCAATTCCAGAGGAAGATATTTTCTTATTCTATTCCTAATTGTGATGATACAGTCTACTTGGGCTCTGAAAATCTCTATATATTAATAAAAATTAATACTCTAAAGTGAACTCCAAATAAAAAACAAGAACAAGATCCCTCAGAACCACTTTCCTTCCTGGAATTCTCTTCTCTTTGGCTGAAATAAAAACGTCTAAAGCAAAGGTTATGTCCTCGCCACCACTTGTTATTTTACTTCTGCCAGTGAAATTTGGAACCTAAAACTTTGCATTAATCACATTATTCTCCCCCCCACCCCCGCAGTTTGGTTCACATTTAACGGTAGACAACATTTCAAACTAACACGTTATTCTTTTGATAATAAAAGAGAGCCATCCTCATTCTTTGAAACCATTGTGGCCAGATGGAAGTGTAATGTGAATATGACAGTATCTATGAAGGTTGTCGGATTGACTGCTCTGGGGACCAGAACTTGAGATTTCTCTGCAAAACACAGTGTAGGCAGCAACAGTGAATGTTTTAACTCTGGTTGCCCAATCTCTGTCACTGAGCCTCAGCCCTGCCCTGCTGGGGCCACCAGCTCCAGGTGGAAGAGCAGTTTGATCTCCCTCAACTTAATCCTCGCCTGTCTGCTGACACCTCGCCCAGGATGCCAAGTGTAGGGATGGCCCTGGGTTTCAAACACCTGTCCACTAGGAACTGGACTTAGACCCCCCAACTCCTTTCACACCAGCCACAAGACAGACATCAGATGGCGGTAACTTCTGGTCACTCCTGAGCGGCTGGACAACATGGTGTCCTACGGTTCCCCGTGACAGCTTCACAATTTTCCAAATATTTCTCCTAGTGTAGAAAATTAACTGTAGACTAAAATAGCAAACAAAATCTTCTTCAAGAAGTCTTGCCAGAATATAGGCAATGAGGCTTCAGTTTCCTTTCATTTGATGTTCACAACAACCCTTTATTCTTACTGTATTTATTCATGGGGTTTTTTTTCCATTTATTTTTGCAATCATTTGTACCAAACATTGGTCTAAGCCCCTTTACACTTATCAGCTGTTTTAATCCTCGTGACCCTATGTGCTAGGTTGTATCGTTTATCCCCATCTTACTGATGAGAAAACGGGGTACAGAAAGGTTAAGTCCAGAGTCCAAGGTCACACAAGGGGTGCATCTGGGATTCAAACCTAGGCAGTCTGGCTCCAGAATCAGCCCCTAAGATATAACATCAATTGTCTTCCTCATTTTACAGATAAATAAACCCAGATGCCAAGAGGTTACTTGATTTCCTCCAAGTCACACGATTTGAGTCTGTCCCTTCTAAATTTAAGTCCTGGCCTTTCTGCTCTTACCATCTCCTTGAGGCTGGTGACGGTTCTCCTGGCTGCATTCTGCCCACCCATAGGGTGTTGGTGACTAATTTAAGGCTCTGCCTTATCTGCCTGGGCTTTCCTGGGAACAGATCAGAACCTCATTGGGGAACTAACTGGGGGCTAATTCCTTTCCTGCAATATACCCTAATGAGATGACCCTGGTTCATTCATTTGTTTCTTCTTTCAACACGTTTAACAAGGACCTATTGACAAGTACCACAATTGGCACTGGAGCTACAATGGTGAGCAAGACACACTGTCACTGCCTCCAAGAAGCCCCAGTGTACACACAGGCAGAGACAGACATGTTAGGAGGCAATTCCAATGTCCTAAAAAAATGCCATAAGCAGGACAATAAGCTAGGGTGTTGTGGAGCACAGAGAAGGGGCAAAATCCAGGTAGGAAGCTCTCAGGAGAAAGTGACATCCACCCTCAGACCTCAGCACATGCCATTAATCCAGAGCAAGACATCACTGCACAGGATTCCCTAAGGCCTGTGTGTAGCATCTGAGTTGGGGTGATGTAACAGCCATTGAAGAGTTTGAAGCCAGGAAATGACATGACCTAAGTTCAGTTCCCTGCACAATAATAAGTGTTAATATTTATTGAGCTATTAATATGTTCTAAACATCTACATGTATTATATTTCTTGCATGGTACCAACAGTACTTGGAGGTTGGTGTAACTGCTCCCATTTATAGATGAGCTACTGAGGCATAAAGAGGTTAATCATAAAGTGGTACAAGCAGGATATGAGCACAGGCAGCCTGACGCCAGCACCCTCGTTCGTCTCTGCTCAGCCAGACACCCACCCACACAACAAAAGTTCACACAGAGTATTTAATAAATGTTTGTGATGTGTGGTAATCGCTTTCACTTTCCCTCTAGCCCGAGGGTTTCTTAGCTCTGCTTCCCACTGGTATCATCCAAGAACCTTTTTAAAACATGTATCCCATGGGGCGCAAGGGTAGTTCAGAGGTAGAATTCTCACCTGCTATGCGGAAGACCTGGTTTTGATTGCCGGTTCGTGCACTTCCCAAAAGACAAACAAATAAGCAAAACAAGCAAACAAACAAAGAAAAATTCAACAAATGGTGCTGAAATAACAGTATACTCACTTGGAAAAAAATAATGAAATGTGACCCCACCGTACAAAGAAAAAAATGCATCCCAGAGAACTGAAAGTGTATACTTCCGCAAAAACCTGTACACAAGTGTTTATAGCAGCCCTGTTTGTAACGAGCAAAAACTGGAAATAACCAAAATGTCCTCCCATAGGTGAATGGCTAAACAAACTGTGGTACTCCCATACCATGCAATACTACTCAGCAATAAATAGGACATGCTAAAGCCAGGCAGCAACTTAGATGGCTTCCAAGGACAAGATGCAGAGTGATAAAAGCCAATCTTAAAAGGTCACATTTGGTATGATTCCATTTATAGAACATTTTCAAGTTGACCAATTATAGAGATGGGGACCAAGCCAGTGTTTGCCAGGGGTTAGGGATGGTGCTGTCTGGGGGTGGTTGTGACAATAAAGGGGGAACAGGAGGGAGCCTCGTGATGATGGACTAGTTCTATATCTTCATTGTGGAGGTATTTACACGAATCTACACTTGATAAAATGGCACGCACACTTAGTACCGAGGTCAACTGAGGGAAACTCGGTTAAGAGTACACAGGCACTCTCTGCACTATTTTTGCAACTTCCTGTGAACTACTGCAAAAAAAAAAAAAAAAGGCAAAAATTTCACTGGGCCTGGGAAACACAGATTCTAGTTCATTTAGTCTGGGTGGGACCTGTGTTTCTCAGTATTTTTCATAAACTCCCGAGATGATTCTCAATAGAGCCAGGGCCTCGGCAGGGGTCTCTCTTCCCACTGACCTTCCAAGGTCACTTAACTCTTTTGTGTTAAGTTATTGTCTCCAAGAGCCCCTGATAGAATGCGAGAGGAAGATTATGAGATTCTCCAACTGTCACCTGGCAGAGTGCAGGTCCCTGAGAGGCCGGGACACCAAACAGATCCTCCATTAATGGGGGAAGGTGACATGTCCCAAAGCACAAGAAGCGATCAACAAGCAGCAGCATTAAATCCCCCTTTGGTTCGTATGGCCGGCCTACTTGCTGGTGTTACTTTGGGAAGTCTGAGCCCAGATGCCCATAGATGGATCACAGGTCCTTCCCCTAGCAGAGGCCCCAGTTACTAGGTCCAGTTTCAGAGCCTTGTCTATTTAATCTTTTACCATGGCCTCGTAGGAAGGGTCTTGAGTCCCAGATGGTCACATTTACTATGTGATAAACTGTCTCCTGGACAGATCTCATTCCGAAAGGTGCCGGGCATGTTTTTACCACCTTGCAACCCAGTGTACATTAACATTTTCAAAGGGGTTATTAAATTGCTATTGATTAAGAGCAGGTCAAGAAATCAACTGCTTATACTTGGCAGCTGGCAGCTCGGGTTTCTGCTGGAAGAAGAGAAAAAAAAGGTTTCAAATCAAGGGGGAAAGCAGGTATTGGGCATCTGAAGCCCCCCAGCCTGCCGGGGACCACTAGAGAGATGGGAGCCACGTGTGCCCCCACATGAGCACGGTGGCCACCCACGGAGCCCTCGGGCAGCTGCAGGAATGAGCCCTGGAATGCATTTTCTGGTAGCTGCATCTGGGTAAGTGGCAGACTTCCTGGCTGCCTCTTTTTCTTTTTTATAGCCTCTTGGCTGTCTGTAGGCAGAGATGTGCTGGCAGCTGGGGACCTGCCTTGGGGCAGTTTTGGGGTCGGAGTCCTGAGGAGCAGCTTTGTTCTCTTAAACACTATTGTCATCCAACTCACCTATTACTGTGAATAATTTGCTAATTTTGGTCATAAAAACAAGTTCTTAGACAATCTCCAGTAATGTGTCTTTTCATGTCTATCAGGGGAGTATTTTCCTGCCTCCTTTGTTTGATATGGAAATGAGCCTGAGAGCTTTATAGCCAGCCAGGGGTTGGAATGTGGGAGAAAAATAAAATTGTGTCCACCATAAAGGTGGCTGCTGCGCTCTTCTGAGAGTCTTTGAAGACTTAGTTCTTGGAAAACAAAACCTCTCAAAATAAATGAACATTAGATTCCCCATGGGAGTAGACAAATGCATCGTAGGTGTCTATAAAACATAACGTAGCACGTTAATGCGTATTGCCTGCTACTGATATTTATAAATCATCTGGAAATAAAGCTTCCTTCTTAGAGAAACAGCTGGGTTGGAAAAGCAAAATTATTAATCATGCAAACCTCTGGGTTCGCTGTCATGTTCTGGCCCAAGTGGAACCTCCCCAAAGCCCCAGGCCCAGAACAGTTGCAGACAAATGAGGCTGATTCTAGGCAAATGGGTACAGGCATCCCTAATCTGGGCTTCCCCTTTCTGTTCTCTTCTGCTTTAATACCCGCCTTTTTTTTTAGTTAATTGATTAATTTATTTATTTAATACCCGCCTTTTCAGCAATCGCAGCAACCCACCTATTCTGCCCACTCTCCACCTCCAAACAAGAAAGTTTCTGATGAATCACTTATACTTGTCAAAGGGTTGGTTGATGGTATTTCAGTGAGAGAGACTGTGTATGTCAGTCAATATATTATCTTAACTACGCATTTGCAATTGAAGAATTATCTCTATGGTTTTAAAGCCTCATCCTATTTTCAGACGTTTCAAACATTAGTGGACTGGTGAGGCTGGGGGACAATAGAGGACGTCAGGATTTTTCACTAAACAGCTGATTGGGCCTGAAGTAAATTTGATTTTGCTGCTTTTAGGGCAGAGGTGTTTGCATTTTTATTCAGTAGCTTCTTTTACAGGCAGAGTTTCATACTATCATTAAGTTCCCATCCCCCTTCCTCTTCTCCGGGTCCCCCATCCCATACCCTAACTCCACACTGGGGCTCTGCCCTCATTCCCAGATGCACAATTTGATGCTGTTTTCCGTTTTACCTAATGCTATTTTAAACTCCATAACCCTTCTTCTAGAATGCCTTTAAGGCCATCCCATATCCCTAGTGGTAGAAAGAGTACTCAGTGCTGATAGTCCCAAAGAACTTGGAATCCGGTCCAGACTTCTCCACTGACTGGCTGGGTGACCTTGAGTGAGTCACTTAACTTCCCTGGGCCTCAACTTCTATATCTATGAAATAATAGGTTGGGTTTCAAGGCTTACCTCTACCCTAAAATGTTACGATCCTATCTACCTCCAGGAGCAAGGTCTCTTAAATTTTTTTTTTTATGTATCATCACTGTGTTGTTGGAATCCAGAGAAAGAAAACTTGACGCAATAAAGGAGCTCCTATTTCACCAGTGAAGAAAATGAGGCACAGCTATGGCAGGTATGTACCTGCATGGGTATGCACAGGGACTGGACATCCTGATCTTTTGTAGGCAAAATAGGAAAGAACTCATGTTTTTCTGTACTGTTTGCAGAGGAGAAGGGTGGTAACTCTTCCTGGTATGCCAAGAGAGCAGACCAATATATATTTTTGTCAATTATTAATTAGGTTAGTGGAAAAGAAAATGCACAGGTATTTTATATACCTCTTCCTTTTAGACTTACATTTAAGCCCTCATATTCCTAAGTTGTTGACGTGTGAAGAGTGATGTCATCCTAATAGCTAAAGACATGGGAAGTTATTAAAACCCTCTTCTGGCACTGGGATGAGAGCCCAGGCACCACCCATTTGGCAGAGGCTCCCTGGTAAAGAAAGATGATACTGTCATCCTCTGCAGGCAACAAGGTGTGTGTGTATGTGTGTGTGTATGTGTGTTTGTGTGTGTGTGTAACAGAGAGAGAGAGAGAGCACCTGCTCCGTGGGCAAGGGCACATATCCCAGGCTGGATTTTTGCTGTAGCCCTGTGCAAAAGGCATTTACCTGAAATACTTCATAATCGTGCTGAGACATGAGGGCACCTTGCAAAATACCAAGAAAACGTAATGCTTTTTGCATCTTAAAAACCCCTCCTAACAAAGTCAAGCACAGGATGTCACCATTATGGTTAAAATAATAATTATTCTAAAATGACAGCTTAAATTAGTAGAGTGATCCAAAGGCACTCAAAATTCATTGAATCCAAAAGTAAGCAGCAGCGCCCTAATTTTTAGTATCTATTCCAGAAACAGGTAAATTCCCATATATTACTGTCAGATAAAATTAAAGTTATTGAGTAACTGAAAAAGTGCTTCTGGTACAAAGGTTTTTTATTTAAAATAGAATGTTTAGATTAAGTAAATAATAACCTCAGAAATGTTCCAGGTTTAGTGGAAGTTTCACTCTGTGGTTGAGCAAAGGGAAAATCGTAATGATAAACACCGTTAACATGAACGCATAGTGTGATATGCAAACATTGTCAAAGGTTCTCTCTTTTATGGGGCTTATTAAAGGCCGTGCTCATGAACACTGTGGATCTACCACATACCTGATAACCGTGTTTTATTGCACAAACAAAACTTAACTGGTTTACTTTTAAATTTTTCTTATTACTCTCTCCCTCTTAAATATATATATATACACACACAAGCTTATATGGTAAAGTAGTCTCATCCTATAGTACGTGATTTTAGAGTTTAGTTTCATGTGCTTTATTGTTATGTACTTAAAATTGGGGGGATTAATAATAATCTTTTCTTAAACAGAGTAGAATTTTATCCATCTGGTAATTGACTGTTCCCATGTCCTCCTTGGTTAGAGGAGGGCCAGTGAGAGGGGAAATTTCTCCTTAGTGCAAAGACATACAGAGTTGGCAGGTAGATTAAGATGTCACATGAACTGACAAAAAATGGCAAACCTTAAGACAAAACATGCAAATACTCCAATAATAAATCCCTGGAGTAGTTGACCGCTAAAGAAAAATAGAAAAAGGCTCCACTGGATGCCCCTCCAAAAATCCCTTCCCCAAATCACATGTGATTTGAGCAGTACCTAGGCGATTATATACTGTTCAACACAACTGATTTGCATTGTTAATTGAATATTTTACTGGTAAAGGTTTGGAGAGGTCATATAACCCAAAATCCTTAGTACATAGCTGTCCTTGCCTCCTTGCAACTCAATAAGTGTTTACTGAGCCACATACCATACCCAGAGCAATGCACTTGAATTGTAGAAAACAAAAATGCATCTGTAATTTTACACTATTGGATCACCTGACTTTCAAAATGTCTTGCAGATAAAAATAGTTAAAATTGCAGTTTTAAGTTTCTGTGAGAGGAGAGAATTGGAAAAGGGAAAGTCTAAAAGACTTCTTAGAGCAGCACTGCTCAGGAAATGTGAACTACAATGTACTTGCAATGTGATTAGTGAGACTGAGGAAATTAACTTTTAGTTTTAATCAGTTTAAATTTTAAAGTTAAATAGTCACATATGGCTATCACCTACCATATTAGACAGCATAGTTGTAAAAGGATGTGAGATTTGAGCTAGGTTTTAAGGAATGATAGGAATTCGCTAGACATAGAAAATGAGCATTCTAAGCAAAGGTCAGGGCTTCTGAGAGCTCATGAAGGTAGGAAAGCTTCTGGCATGGCCAAGTGAGGATCTAACATCTGGTAAAATTGTAATAAAAGATGAGTAGTGGTTAAAAGTGACAGATAAGTCAGGAAGATTCAAAACTATGTGGCATCTTGAATGCAAGCCTGAAGAACATAGTTAATTCCATATTCAACAGAAGCCATTTAAGTTTTTGAACAAGGTAAAAATACAAGTTATTTTTATATAACTCATATTTTATATCTCAGTATTCATCAGATAATGTGCACTGTGGATTTGAGGGCTATTTTGATTATCTATTGCTGTATAGCAAACTACCCCACACTTGGTGGAGTAAAACAGCAGCCACTTCATGGTGCTCCTGGATTTTGTGGGTTGAACTTAGACTCGACCCAGAAAGAATGGCGTGTCTCTGCTCCACGACGTCTTGAGTCTCAGCTAGGGTGACTGAAACAGCTGGGGCTGGAATCATTTGAAGTCTTCTTCATATGTCTGGCATTGAGCTGGGGCAACTCAAAGGTTGGGCTCAGCTGGGACTGTATAGCAGAGCATTTACATGCTCTTTCTCCATGTGGCTTGGGCTTCCCACTGCTGGTTCTAAAAGGGAGTGTTCCAAAGGGGAACATTCAGAAAGTGAGAATTCCAAGAGAACCAGATGGAAGCCATTTGGCTTTTACTGACCTATGCTTGGAAGTTACTCCTGCTGCATTCCATTGGTTCTACGTGAATTGCTAAGGCCAGTGTAGATTGCAGGATAGAAAATATTGTTATGATCATCTGTGGAAAATATAGTCTGCCACAAAGGTCAAGAAATGAGAATTGAAAGATAATAAAGATTTCAACCAGGAAAGTGGGCATGAGAAAAGAAAGGAGAAGCAAAAATTAGAAAGCAGTATGGAAGTATAACTAGTAGGATTTACACAGTGATAGAAATTGAGAGTGCAGAAGGAAGAAGCCAGATTAGCCAATTTAAAAATCATCGAAGATCCTGGGAAGATGAGTTGGTTTGGAGAGTGAGAGAAGTGTAACCAAGAAGTTAGGATTTAGGGTGTAATTATGATTACTGAATCATCTTATAAACTGCTTTACTTTCTGGTATCTAAAGTAGACAGAGGGAAATACCTGAAATCTCTGAACTATAATCCAATTATCTTGATCTCTGATAATGATTGTATAGCCTTTATCTTGTGCCCTTGTGATTGTAAAAAAAACCTTGTGACTGACCTTCACTTATACCCCTTTTATCTGGCTTTCAGTTTTAGAGTTTTATGATCACTAAAGACAGATCCTAATATTTATTAATGCTGGGCCTTGAGTTAGCCTAGAATTAACCCACTCCAATTCCAAATCTATCTTGATAAAGGAAGCTGGATCTAAACAAGATGGGCCGACTTGGCACACGTAGTAGCTTAAACTTTAAACTATGAGTGACCTATACCTCATTATAATACTAAAAATTTCTCCCATCATCCACCATTTTCTTCTATACATTCTGTGACTAAACATGTAATCAATCTGCACATGCTCAATAATTAAATCATCTATAGCCTTGTCATCTTGCACGATTACGCTCATTATTGTAAAAACTGCCCATTTTTTGATACTATAAAACTCTCAGAATACTGCAGTTTGGGGAGATGGATTTTTAGGCTGACAGGCCATGATCTCCTGAATCATGCCTAGCAATAAACTCTTTCTCTTTGTGAAACACTGGTGTCTCAGGAATTAGTCGTGAGCACATCAGGCAGAGAACCCACTACAGTGTCACAAGGGCTATGTTTCCTTGGGATATATTGATTTTGAAGATCTCATGGGACATTCCTGAGGAGATGTCAAGTAGACAGTTATTGGAATTGGACTTCAGAGAAAGGTCAATGTTAAAGCTGGAGACAGATTTGGAAGTTCTGAGAGAGGGAGATGGTCAAAGGAGTAAACATGGTAGGAACTCAATAAATGTTGGTTGAATGACATAACTGGGTCTAGGGTGGCAGGACTATTATGAGAAGAAAGAGCATATAAGTCCTTGGGCAATTCCCTGTGGGAAAGTAAAAATCTAAGAATGGAGACCAGGAATTAAAGTAAAGCAATTATATAATCAGCAAATATAGTGGATATTTGGATTAGCTCATTCAATAGTGATTGCAATCTCTTTCTAGGCCAGAAAGCTATAAACTTTAAATCCCAGGCTCTCTTGCAGCTAGGGGTCCAGATACATGATTTAGATTGCGCTGCCAATCAAAATACACCATAACAAATTTGAAAGGCAGAAGTAAACAATCGTAAGTCAGGAACTATGCTTCTGCTGTTCCTACTAGTTAGTCTGCTTGCGGTGGCATTTATGTTTTCTGTGATAGCTGTAACAGAGGCCCTAATGTCCTGGCCCTTATATGCATGTTGTCAAGAGGCAAAATACAGGTCATGGTAGAGGTGGTGTGATTCTGAAAGTGGGCAGATGTCATGATGGCTTCCCAGTAGGTAGGTAACATTCTGAATCTAGAGCTTCCTGACCCTGACAGGGGCACAGACCCAGATCTGGAGTGTGGCTTTTGGAGTCATTCCTGGAAATTCAGAATTGACTCTATTTCTTCAGCTCCCTAGTCATTCCATAAAACATTGAGTACAAGGTACAAGGTACTCAATGTAATAAGAATCCATCTTGGAGCTCCTCTAGCATCCATCTAGGAAAACCCTAGAAAAAACAATAATGAGAAAGATTTCAGGGAGCAACCATGAAAAGGCTATGGGGGGAAAAGAGAACAAATGGAGAGAGGGAGAAGTGCTGGTACCCTGAAAGTGTGGATCTAAGTCTGAATGATTCTGCAGGTGAAGCTCCAGGGTAAAGAGAACACTTCCAACTTGAAACTAAACCATGATCCTGGATCCCAAATAGAAGGGACTTTGTTTCCTCAAGATCAAAAGCTCTCATGGGAGAGGTGACCTTTTCAGTTGCAATCGGGGACATGCAGAGGTCTGATAGATGTATTACTTTGCATCCAGCTGAACTCTCAAGAGACTGAACTAGTATTTACCTATATCCTTAAAACTGGTACCTTAAAACATCCAGAGATTTTAGTCGAATAACTTTCCAAGGTAAATAGCTGATTCTGTGTACAATCAGGTGGCTTAGAGTTGGGGGAAGGAGGGAGAAAAAGAGTACTCTGAAAGTGAAAGAAAAGATCAGGGATCTGGACTATAATCCTTGAGGTCAAAACCCATATTTCTGCTTTGGTAAAACCAGATAGCAAACATCTCACAAGGAACTGACATTTTTCACCACAAGACACGATAATAAACAAGCTGCAACTTTCCAATAAATTATCCCAGACTTTTTATTTAGTAATGTTGCTGCAGACCCACAAATACAAGGAATTGTTTTTCCAGTCATAGAAAGAGATTGGCATTCACTCGGGGAGGTGCTCTACTGTGATGGTCAAAAGGTTACACTCTGCAATAATATTACCTGGATTCAATTCCTGCTTCTACCAGTAAGTAACTGGATGTGTGCTGGTCTTGGACAAATTACTTAACCTCTCTGTGCCATAATTTCCCTATCTATAAAATAGGGTTAGTGAGAGATGTTAAGTGATTTGACAACAGACTGGAGGTAACTTGTCCATAGGTGCCTAAAGCAAAGGCCAACTTATATCTATACATGACTAAAGTAAAAGCTCACTTGTCTGTACATCTTGAAATTACCCACACATGTCTAAAACAAGTTATCTGTGAGATAAGTTATCTGAGTCTCTCTGACTTTGCACAACTGCTAGGATGTTCTAACATTATTTGAACCTGCATCTTGATTTCCCTGAAACCAGGACTATTGTCAGGGGTAAATAAGTTTTGTTAATTAGCATTCCATGCCCTTGTAAGGCTTGCTTTTCTTAATGTTTTTGCTTAACCAATCATATTTTCTTTGTATCATATTTCGTAAGTACAATCATGTTTCCCTGACTGTATTTACTATATAAGGTGCCTCTTTCTTGGGAAAAATGGAGCACTTCTGTCTTAATATAGAGAATTCCCCAATTCGCAAATTGTCTCCATTTGGTAAAGAAATGGTCTCTTTTTTCTAAATTCTTCAACATTTTTCTTTTATTTGACAGAGGAGTCAGTGAGATCACAGAATGTGGTGATTGGCAGATGCCTCACTGCCCTCTGGCCACACTGTTGTATAAGCACACTCTAAAAGTGTCTGCATGTGCACAGGCCGGGCACAAGCTGTGGCCACTGAACAGGATAATACCAACAAACTGGAAGAAACTCATGATGCTGAGACCTCACTTTCTCCGGCCTAGGTTAGCCAACCCCATGCCCTCCCTCCAAGGATGATAGATTTAGAGGGTAGAAATGGAGGGTCCAGACTTTACATTTTTGGGCTATGCATGTACAATGTTATTTATCAACTCTTTATTAGTTTACATCCAAAATAATTTTCCTATATGTTAATTCATGTTTTATTTTATTGCTATATCCTAATCAATTTTCTAGAATTCTATATGTGTAAAATTATTGCTCAGCTTAAAAGAATGATTTATCACTTTCATCTCTTTTAAAGCAATAAATTCTGCCACAGATGAGTCAGAGGATTCCTGTCCATTTATGTTCCGCATCAGCATTAGAAAAATAGAGTATGTGGGGTTCAATTTTCTTTGCTGTCATACCAGGAAACCACCTCCCTTCTTTGGGGCTCAGTTTCTTCACCAGTAAGAGATAATTACCATGGCCCCTTCAAGCCCTCAACATCCTTCCCATGATCCTGTGGCCTCCCTCTGGTCTTTCTTTTCTCAGTCCTGCGTTATAAACTCTCTGAGGGCAGGGACATGTCTCCCTTACCTCTGGGGTCCACGGCGCCTGGCACCATGTCTGTGCTCACCATGTAAAAACATCCTCTGGTCTCAATAAAGATTTGGTCTGTTGTGCCTAGAAAGAAAGATGGAGATGAAGCCCCAAAATGGTGCCTCAAACTTCTGCAGGCTCCTGCCTTGAGCGTCAGTCCATTGATTTGTCTATGCCTTTATTTCTCCTCACATCAAGTGGTTCTTTGCAAATCCCACCACAGGGTCATTTTGAAGCATGACTTTTAATGGATAAATTAAATAAATGCTTAATAAGGAGGTTTGGCACTTTGAAAGCTCTATCTTTTGTAAGGGGGCGCTGTATGTCCTTAAAGACTATGATATTGAAAGAAATTTTAGTTGCAAAGGAAATCATGTTTAATTGGGAGATGTCCCTCCCACGGGAGGAAGGAGGAACCGCAGGGCTCCTCCCGCTGCCTTGCATCACAACCCCACTGCACACCAGGAAGGCTGCTCCTCTCCTCACCTTCTTGTCTGAGGAAGTCCAGATGTAGCAGAGGACACAGCACGACCTAAGTGTGTGAGGCTTGAATGTAATTATGTAAAACATCTCACACAAGGGCTGGGCACACAGCAGGTATAAGCAGTCTGGTGGTCTGTGACCAGTTTCTGTACTTTTAACATGTGACCACCCCTTTCACTCTCATCAAGGGCTCCACCTCATACTTTAAAGAAATAATAATAAGTGAGAGGCTACCCCCTTGAGTCTCCTTTGGCACTCTCCAGCCCCACCTCAAAAGCTGTATCCTCAGCTATATTTGCTTGCTTCCCTCCGGCCTTGGAAGAGGAGGCTCCTCTCCTAAACTTCCATTGCAAATCCCCAGTTTCTAGGCCTCCCACCCACAATTTCCCTCCTCTTTCTAACATTTCCTTTTTACCACATCACAGCAACAAAATTTTTTCCTTGACCCCACTATCTGTTCTAACCGGCTTCTGTTCCTGCCGCACTTCTAAAGCTCAAAGAGTCTTCCTTCAGCCAAAGGACTGCTTCTCTTTCTTACTACCCTCCCTTTGCCCCTTCCACACACCTTCCCCGCATTGGACATGACCAGTGGTTGTGCTCATTCTCCTACCTTTAATACCTTTGTTTCCTCTTGCCTCTCTCTTTTTCTTTTGGCCGCTTTGATGGATCTTCTCCATCTGTTTGTCTTCTAATTGTGGTTTCCCTCCACATTTTGTTTCAGCTATTCCCCACCAGCTTAACCTCCACTCACTTCACAAGCTCACATATTCAGGTTTACAGAAAGCTAATCCTTCTCTCTAGCCCAGTCACTCTCCCATACTGCCCACTTCCCGCATTTCCAGCTCCCTGCAGGCATTTCCACATGAAAGCCCAACCAAATTTCAGATTCAGCAGCCCCAAACTGAATTCAGTACTTCTACTTAAACTGTCTCCCCTCCTCATTCTCTCACTTTTGTCAACAGCTGAACCACTCTGCTGTTTCTAGATTAATACCCTGGGGTCCTTCTGATTTAAAACAACAACAACAATAAAAACAGCTTTATTGAGGTATAATTGACATTTCATCCAATTCATCCATCTAAAGTATATAAGTCAGTGGTTTTTGGTATATTCAGAGTTGGGCACCCATCACCACAATCCATTTTAGAACATTTTTATGCTCCCCAAAGAAATTCCATATTCATTAAGTTGTCACTCCCTGTGACAAATTTCTTAAGGTTGCTGTTACAAATTGCCACAAACAGGGTGGCTTAAAACAACAGAAAGCTAGTCTCTCACAGTTCTGGAGGCTGGAAGTCTGAAATCAGTATGCCATAGAGCCATGTCCCTCTGAAGGCTCTAGGGAAGAATCCTTCCTTGCCTCTTCCTTGCTCTGGTGGTTGTCGGCAATCTTTGGCATTCCTTGGTTTATAGCAGCATCACACCCATTTCTGCCTCCATCTTTGCATGGCCTTTTTCCTGTGTACCTAACCTCTAAATCTCTGTGTCCAAATCTCTCTTTTTCTTATAGACACCAGTCATTGGATTTAGGGCTGACCCTAGTCAAGTCGTACCTCATCTTAACTTGATTACATCTGCAAAGACGCTATAAGGCCATATTCGCAGGTAGTAGAGGTAAGGACTTGAATATATCCTTTGGAGGGGCACAATTAAACCCACTACACTTCCCATTCCCTACTCTTCTCAGCCCCTGACAAGCACTAATCGACTTTCTGTCTCTGGATTTGTCTATTCTGGACATTTCACATCTTTTGTGATTGCCTTCCTTTACTTACCAAAATGTTTTCAAGGATCACCACGTTGTAGCAAGACTTCATTCTCATAGCTGAATAACATTCAATTATATGGATGCACCACATTTTGTTGAGCCACTCATCAGTTGATGGGCATTTGGGTCCTTTCCAGTTTGGGGCTATTATGAATAATGCTGCTATGAATGTTAGTGTACAAGTTTTTGTATGGATGCATGTTCTTAATTCTCCCTTAACCATTCAGCCCTCACCAGTTCTCCCCTCTGGGTTCCTATTGCATTTGTGCACTCCACAACACCAGATAATCATTAAGCAGATGAAACCACTGAGTGAATTTGTGGGTACAATTTATTGAACATCTATTTATTGGAACATCTATCTCCTAACTTTCACAGCACTGTACAGGTAGAAATATCAATAGGCAAACATTGTGTCCTTTTGCCATCAAATGAGGGAATAGAATTGGATGAAACAAACCATCCTTTCTAGGTTTCCAATTTCATGCCTTCCTCCATTATACACAGGTCCAATTTTGAAATTTAAGCTTAAAATTAACTCAAGATTTCCAGTTGAGAAAACTTTCCCATTTTATAGCACGTGAAGACTTGGTCACCAGGCCAGTGTTTTCCAAAGGTTCCCAGCATTACAACTGCTTGTAACTGTACGCACTGCGCCATATTGGGAATCAAGAGTACCTATTTCACTAGCAGACATTGAAGAATCTTGAGATTTGGTTTCTGGCTTGAACTGAGAGGCAGCTCCAAATCCTCAAAATTGGAGTATCAGATTACAACCCCTCCCTCCAGCACCATAAAAAAAAAAAAACTTTCAAATTGAAGAGACAAAGTTTGATCCCTTCCATGTTGAGAGCTGAGAACAATAGCAGCTTTCTACTCTAACACGACTTCAAAAGGTTGCCGAGGGGTTGCTCTAAGAATACTTGGTTGTAGATAGCCGAAGAAATGCATAGGCGTCCTCCTATGACTCCGTGCCCCATTAGCATGAGGAAAATCTGCACCACCATCACTGGTTTTATAAAGCTACTAGTATTGTATTAGATAGGTAGCGGCGGGCAACTGGAAGGTTGGGCCTTGGCAGGGAGAGGGAGAGATCCGGTCGGTTAAGCAACACCCAACTGTAGAGAACCAATAAATTAAGAATTTGTTTTACTGCTCGATATATTATCTAATTTTTTTTTAAATAAACTGGAGAGAGGTGATTTGCCTGGTTGGATCCATGCCAGAGGCATGGGGTCCCGGTTGCTGCAAGAAATGAGGGCGGCGAAGTACCCAGCTCCCGAGCGATGTAGTAATCTCAGAGTTCTCGGTAAACACTTTTTTGGTGGGGTAAGCTTATCCCAGAGGGCGCCGCCCAGGTCCGCCCACCGCACCAGCACCTCGGCGAGTTCACCCACCCGCCTCCTCCTGCAGGTTGCACCCGCCTCCTCCTGCAGGTTGCACTCGGTGGGCGGCCGCCAGTCCGCGAAGAAACTGAGAAGCAAACTTCCCAACCCCTGGAAACCTGCGGCGTGGAGAGCGGCTCCGCCGTGCCTGCAGCCACCAGGAGGCCGGTTTTCAATCTCCCCCGCCCCTTAGTCCCCCCACCCCCCGTCGCGGTTAAACTTTGCTCCTCATTCGCGGCTGGCCCCCACCCGACACCTCCTGGATCCTGCACAAACACACCCACCAACAAAAGAAAGCCCATTAAATCTTCCCTCCTGTGGACTCGCGCCCCAGCGGATGGCTCTTTGAACTGACCCCCGCCCTCACCGCCCCGGGCCGTGTGGGGCGCGCCAGGTCCTCCAGCGTTCGCTCTCTCTTTCCCGGCTGCGCACATTTGCTGAGCGCTGGGTCTTTGATGTCTCTTTATTATGGCGGAGCTGCCACACGGTCTTCTCGGGCGCCTGGCTTTGTGAAACGGAACTGGCATTTGGCCTTGATACCTGTATCTATTTCTTGGTGATTGCAACAAATTTCTAAAATAAATATTATACTTTGATACCCCGGCATTGCATTTTTAATGGACTGTCCGAACATTACTTCATTAAGATTAAGTGGTCCAGGAGCCCCCGAGTGCAAAAGGAACGAGCCTGTTCGGGAAAATCTCTCTGCAAACTTCAGCTCGAGCCTGACTGGGTTGGAATTTGAGCGCGTTTTCACAAATGAAGCTGAGGCAGAGAGGAAGGACGAGAGCAATCAAGAAAAGGACGAGTGTGTGCCCCTCACTGTCGGTCAAGAAAAGGACGAGTGTGTGCCCCTCACTGTCCAGGACTTTTGAATATATTAACTTATTTAAGCCTACAACCACTCCACGAGGGCAGCACTATTATGAAAATCGCCCCATTTTACAATGTGAAACTGAGGCACAAATTGTTTAAGCGACTTGCCCACGGTCACCAATTAAAGTAGCAAGGTCAGAAAACCTGGCGTCAGAGTCTGAGTTCTTAACCACCAACTCATTACTCTCTTTCGCCCTTCTGGCCGCTGATGGAGGCTTAATTAGTTAAATAAATGCATGTTGGAGATAAAGTTCTGTAACAATTTCAGATATGGAATTGGCTTTTCTTGCCTTTTTGGTAAACATACAAACAAAAAACGAACAGATTTGGCAAATGAGGGTGCCTTCGAGCGTACTTGGTTCTGCCTGGTCCGCCTCCAGGAAAAGAGGTCTTGGTCAACTCGGAGGAAGCCCCTCGAGCCAACAGAGATGCCAAGGGACGTCGAGAGCGCGCACCTGTGTTGGCTTGGCTGTGCGCGGCGGAGCTCCCAGGCATCTGACCTGCATTCGGCAAGAGGCTTCCCGGATTCCCCGGCTTCACTTATACGCGACCTCTGGATGAGGCAAGGGGCTGATCCCCTGGGTCTCAGAGAAAAGCCCCCAGAGCCCAGCGACCCTATCTCCAGAAGCAGCAAGGCCGCCTCATAGTTTCCGGGGTGACCCCTCTTTGGGGAGAAAGGGGGTATGTGAGTTGCGGGGAGTGCCGGGGTCGACTATGTTTGGGCCGTGCACGGCCCACGTGTCTTCAGTTAAGATGTTCCCATTCTGCAACGCTTCGAAGGAAGACAGGCCCAGCGCGCTCCTGCCGCCGAACCCTTGGTCATGGGGGACTGCGGACCTAGTGGCATAGGTTTCCGACCCATGGTAGTGTGCTCTGGGGGTGGGGACGATGGTGGGCACCAATATACAGCCCAGGCTTCGAATCAGAAGTCGGTCGGCGTTGGGCTAACCGCTGGCTGCCGCATGGCGTGTCGGTCCACCCGGTTATCTCCACAATTCAGTCCCAGGCTGCAGTGCCGACCAAGGGAGGACAACGTGCAAGGAAGCCAGGTTTTCCGCCATGGACCCCATAGGAGCCGGTGCTGCTATCCCTACGCCGGTTCGCCCGAGTCCGCTTACGCTAATCTCTTCACAGGGCGCGAGCTGGTTCGGGGACTCCCAGCGCTGCCAGCGGCCTCCGGGAGGCCGAACAAGGACACTGCCAGCCGAGCTTAGGCGGCCCGCCCTGCTGCACAGTCACGTGAGCCGCGGCCGCCGGCGTGTGCGGACGAACCCGGCCCCAAACCCCCTGAACTGGTTGAACCCCGCGGCGCCTGGGCCGCCGCTTCCTCCCTCCCCTCTCTGCACTTCCGGGGGTGGGGGGATGATCCCGGTGTCTGCGCTATCGCGTAGTGGAGCAGGGGTAGACAGGCAGTCGCTTGCCCCTCCTCGACCGGCGTGGGCGTCCAGCGAGGGTTTTGGGGTAACCCACCCTGGCGAGAGAGTTGCTCTCCCCTCAGCGAGGCACGCCCCACGCCTGGTGACAAACTTTCCTTTCTTTACAATTGTGACAAAAACGAGTGTATATTGACTTTTCTTTACCCCTCTGGGCCCTCCCTCGTATGGTTTGTGGTTTGTTGAACAACAAAATAGCTTTTTCGGCCCCCGCAACTTTTTTCCGAGTAGTTTCCTGGAAGGCCTTTCCGGCTTGCGAACGCGCACTGGCTTGGCAGGACTTGGGGAGAGAAATTTCTAACATCAGGGGACGTTAGGTGGGGCCTAAGTGCGCTGGCCGCCCACGGCGTCCAGGGTTGCTTGCTTTGGGAGAAAAGGACTCGAGTAGCACCGGGCTGGGCTGGACTGTATTTTTTTTTCTCGGGTCTGTTATGGATGTCCTGCCAAACTTCAGCTCTGGGAGTAAGGGCGACGAAGGTGTTTTTTTTTTCCCAGTTTCACTACTTGCAAAAGTTATAGCCTGAGGGAAAACTCTAGGTCACCAGCAGGAGCGTCGCAAGCAGCCCAGGTCTCTGGTCAGGCGGGAGAGGCCTTTGAGCGTGTGCGCCACCCACCGCCGCCCTGGGCGGCCGCCCAGCCCCGCCCCGGGTCACAATACTGCCGGCGGTTCCACCCGTGGCGGGCGGGGGTGCACGCTGCCGTCAGAGCGCGGCCAGTAGCAGGCCCCGCCCCGGGAACTCGCTGCTGTCGGCTGTGTGTACGTGCGGGTGCTGTGCGCCGGCGGGGTTACACGTACCCGGGAAAGTTACCCTCTTCCTGTCGCAAAGCCCCGCGACAAAGTCTGCGAAGGCAGATTTCTCTGGGGATAACAAAGGCACTTTGTCACTTTGGGAGCTGCCGCGGTGCAAATCTTTAATTGCAAGTGGGAGGGGGGAGGAGGGAGATCGAGTGTCTTGAGCAACCCCAAGCGCGCGGGTCTCCAGGCGGCAAGGCCCCCTTTGATCAGGAAAATCCAATTATTTGTGTATATACATTTCCCACATAGTGATTACTTCATTAATTGTCCCGCCTTTATCTCCTCCCTTCCCATCCCCCCTAATAATCAGTTCTTTTATCCAGACCAACAAACACACCATAGGAGCTTTGTGGATTCAAAGGATTTGCTTTCGCTTCTGAGAGAGCCGCTATTCTTTGATGATTGGGTAGCGGCAAACTTCAAAGCCATAAATCTTCCCTCTGACTGGCTGGCGGCCCAGCAAAGTCCTTATCAAATTCTTGGAGGTGATCCTGAAGCGCTCAGACCGCGCGCGGGGCGAGCGAGCCGGGCGCGGCAAGGGGCGCTGACGGGGAGATCCCCGGTGCGCAGAGCGGGCGCTGCGGAAGGACGCTGGGCGGCCGCTAGTCCTCGCCTTCGGGTCTCCATGCCTTGGCGGCGCCCTGCTCCGCAACCAGCGGCCCACCAGCTGTAGCCATGGCCGCCGTGGCAGTTCTCCGGAACGACTCGCTACAAGCCTTTCTCCAGGTCAGGGCCAGGCCGGGGGGAGGGGCGCGGGAGGGCTCTGGCATCCTCAATCTCAAAGGGAACCCCACTCGGTGGGTACCCATGAAGTTAGACCTAGGCAGAAAGCTCGGATAGGTGTTGACCATGCAAACTTCACATCTAACCTGTTAGCAACAGTGTGGCCTTTGGGGGAGGGTTTTGCGGAGGTGCGCGAATGACCGAGAACAAGGCCGGAGTTCACCCTGCTACGCCTTCCTGCTGATTTCAGCCTGCCGCAGGCTGCCGAGAGGCGTGAGCGTAGCTTGGAAACCGAGAACTTAAAGGAGAGAGGTGGGGAAGGCAGAGAGCGGGTGAGCGGCAGGGCTGTGGATGTTTCCAGACTGCTGAGCGGCCCATAGGTGTCCAGTCCCCTCCCACTCTGCGCCTGCTTCCTCTAAGGCTAGATGGCCATTCTTCGCACCAAGTAGTTTTGCAGGAAGAGCTCACGCGCCTTGCGTTCAGGTAGTATAGGCACCAAAAGTTTCCCGGGACCCGTGCGTAAATGCATGTGGTGTGGTGGCGGAGGAGGGACGTCGGGGGAGGGGCGGCTGTATAATAGTGGGGGTGGCGGTACCCGCCGCCGGGATACCGCGCTTGGAACGCTAACCTTTTGTCTCTTCTCCCTCCCCCCCGCCGCCGCCGCCCATGCAGGACCGCACCCCCAGCACCTCCCCAGACCTGGGCAAGCACTCGCCCCTGGCGCTGCTGGCCGCCACCTGTAGCCGGATCGGTCAGCCGGGCGCGGCGGCGCCCCCGGACTTTTTGCAGGTGCCCTACGACCCCGCGCTGGGCTCGCCCTCTAGGCTCTTCCACCCGTGGACAGCCGACATGCCGGCACACTCGCCTGGCACGCTGCCGCCCCCACACCCCAGCCTGGGGCTGACGCCGCAGAAGACGCACCTGCAGCCATCCTTCGGGGCAGCGCACGAGCTGCCGCTCACACCCCCAGCCGATCCCTCCTACCCCTACGAATTTTCGCCGGTCAAGATGCTGCCCTCGAGCATGACTGCCCTGCCGGCCAGCTGCACGCCAGCCTACGTACCCTACGCGGCCCAGGCCGCGCTGCCCCCGGGCTACTCCAACTTGCTACCCCCGCCGCCGCCGCCCCCGCCGCCCACCTGCCGCCAGCTGTCCCCAAACCCGGCCCCCGATGACCTTCCGTGGTGGAGTATTCCACAGGCGGGCGCCGGGCCGGGAGCCTCCGGGGTTCCGGGGGGCAGTCTCCCGGGAGCCTGTGCTGGGGGTTCCCACGCGCCCCGCTTTCCCTCCGCGGCAGCAGCCGCCGCCGCAGCTGCCCTACAACGGGGCCTGATGTTGGGCCCGTCGGACTTTGCGCAGTACCAGAGCCAGATCGCCGCGCTGCTGCAGACCAAGGCCCCCCTGGCGGCCACGGCCAGGAGGTGCCGCCGCTGCCGCTGTCCCAACTGCCAGACGGCGGGCGGCGCCCCCGAGGCGGAGCCGGGCAAGAAGAAGCAGCACGTGTGCCACGTGCCGGGCTGCGGCAAAGTGTATGGGAAGACGTCGCACCTGAAGGCTCATCTGCGCTGGCACACGGGCGAGCGGCCCTTCGTGTGCAACTGGCTTTTCTGCGGCAAGAGCTTCACGCGCTCCGACGAGCTGCAGCGGCACCTGCGGACTCACACCGGCGAGAAGCGCTTCGCATGTCCGGAGTGCGGAAAGCGCTTCATGCGCAGCGACCACCTCGCTAAGCACGTCAAGACGCACCAGAATAAGAAGCTCAAAGTTGCCGAGGCCGGGGTGAAACGGGAGGATCCCCGGGATCTGTGAGCCCACCTGCACGGTACCGGCGAAGTTTCTCCTGCCTCAGACCTCCTTCCCAAAACCTCTGCGGGGAGCTTCTCTGGTCTGGGGCCTGTGGGCAACTGACTGAGAGGAGACCAGCAAACGAATCCCTCCTGCTGCTCTTTTCTCCAAGCAGCGCCAGGCTCCCAGCTTCCCCAGCCCTGGTTCGGGGACCTGGTGCCCAGGAGGAGCAAGGGAAGTAGGGGTGGGAGGTTGGGCCACTTAGGTCACAGTTGGCAGTCCTGCGTTACCCTGGGGCAGTCCAAGCTTTGAACCGCGTTACCACTGTCAGGGAGACCTACAGTTCTTGGGGACCACCCTAGGCTGGCCTTGTATATAGAAAATGCCTCTCACGGAAATAAAGCGAAAGGACCTTAGGAGATTTGAAATAGTGCCCGTGGTTTTGCTAGAACCGGCCCGGGCTTTGTGCAGGTTATTTAATAGCTTTGTTAAAGAATAATTATAATAATGATAACTTTAATAAAAATGTTACATTTGTCTTCAACTCCATGCAGAGCTCCAGCATGAGATGTCTCTGTAAAGCTATCAGCAATTGCAGCGTGAAAATAAATACGTTAACTGCGGGGTCACCTCGGAAAGACCCCGCTGAGCCAGTCTCATTTGTTTTCATCTCCTGGGAGGTTTTACAAAACGGTCAGGTTTCATCGGGAATTTGATGGTTCCTGTAGGCTGCCTGTTGCAGAAGCTTCTTTGATTTGGAGGGTTCTGGGCGAATGTGTTGAGTGCGTGGATGGAGGAAATAGGGCAAGGTCAGTTTTGTGGGGAAAAAAGGCTAGGGCGAGATTTTCCCATCACAGCTGAAGGTTCTCATGCGCCCTTAGAGGAGACTTAACCCGAGACTCTTGGGCCTCTCTGAAAAGTTTGATACCTGCTGTTTTTACAATGTGCGTTTTTGTTTGTTTGTTTTTTATTTTCATTTGATGAAATTCCCTGTGCTTTTCCAGTTGTTGGTCACAGGTGGGTGGCGTCTTCTCACCAGCCTTCTGTGCTGGCGTCTGTAGAGGTGTGATACAAAGGTGGGTTCTCAGCTGTAATTCCAAGAGTTACAGAGAAACTTGGCTCCTGGTTCAATAATTGGTCTTCGCCCGAAAAGGAACTGAATTTCAGTCTGGTCATGATATACAGCGTTGTCTAGCTTGTTTCCCTCCTAGTTATTTTGCTGTGGGAATAGTAGCCGCCTAGGGATTTCTGGTTAGGCCAGGAAGTTTAGTTCAATTTTGTATTTCGGCTATTATTGAAGCAGAGATACAAATTTCTCTCAGGGAGGAGTCAGGTATACTCATAGCTTGGCAATGTGGCAATGGAATATTGTTATCTAGATTTATCGCTTTTTTCTAAAATTTGAAGTTTTAAAGTTTATGAGAGTTTTTCTCAAGTGTCTCAAACAGCTCCTTGAAGTTTTCTAATATTTGAGTTTTTAAGCCAGAAAGGGTTAAATTTTAGGATTTACAATTAGCAAAGGACAGAAAGTGTTCTAAATTTTGCTAATATGTTAGGCTAACATTATTAATGCCGAATTTCAGTGAAATTGAATAACCTTTTTATGGTAGTAGAAATGTATCATAAATTGACAGGATTTCACAGCTTACAAACTGGTTGTCTTGCTTTTTGTTTGAATTTAAACTGAACAGTAAGTTCTTAAAAGCTACGAGGTTGCATGGGGTTTTCTGTATAAAGTAAAACAAAACATCAACATAATTGGGTTGATGTATTTAAAAAAATTTTTATATGCCTAAGAAACAGCATTCTTACCTATAATTTGGGACAAGGTAGTAAATGAATATTAGAATCCTTGTGGAAAAATACCTTACAAGTAGTTACTCTCACTAGAGATTTTGGAACCATTTAATGACAAATTAGAATTTGAATCTTTAAGGTTCTTTACCTGGGAAGGACATTTGGATTACTTAAAATTTCAAGGGGATAACACTTTTGCAAGCAATAGTAATAAGAAAGTTGTTAGTTATATTAACATATGTCTAAATGTGCAGTCTCAATCTAAATTAAGATTGTTGAGAAGCATTTCCGTGGAGAGTTACAGAAGTTCCATCTGAACCATGCCTTGCAATGGATTTCACAGTCAGAAATGGCTTTTTTTAGCATGTGACCAGGAAAGAGATCTTGTTATAGAGTGAAAGACCAAGGGCTCTGAACTTAAAATATGAAGTGATTCTCGCATGTGAAAGAGAATGTGGTAAAAAAAAAAAAAAAAAAGAAAAATGACCATTTATAAACTGGTCTACTAACGATTGTTCAGTATCCAAACGTATGAAATGTGGAAGATAAAATTTCCTTGTAACTACAACTTTGATTAAGAGGACAATAGATAAAACATCTGGAATTTGCTTAAGAATGCAAGTTTTTTTAAAGCCAAACCGTCGGTTAATGACAAAACTTTCTAAACCTACATTTAATTGAACCTGCAGATTTTAAGTATGGGCTATTAGGTAACTTGGTTACCTAATAACAGCTGAAGAACTGTTCTTTATTGTACCTCAATCTGTGTTCCACTTAATTACAATTACTTAGCTAAATGTTTACACCTTTAGCCAAGTAGAAGCCAGAAAATGTGCTATCATTATCCGAATGTAGGAAAGTATTTCATGTTTATAAGGAAAAGTAAACTAGTAAATGAGGAGAAATACAAATTTGACTGTACAGGAATGATTAGATTTTACAAACTGAGTTTGAACTCTGCTGCATGCTTTTTTATGTGTTTAAATGGTAGCATGTCATTAAAAAATTTTTAAATACATTAATTAATACATTAATAATGACATGAATAAATGATGCATAAATTAAGCACTCAATTGTAGCGAAAAATTTTATGTAATTCAAAGCCAAAAGAAGTTTACAACATTGCTATTAAATATAAGCTAAAAATTATTTTAATCAAAATTTTGCCACCCTCAAAAAAGCGAGTTTAACCCGTCACCTTTACTCAAGGCTTTATTTACAGACTGCAGGACACATTCAATTAGATTTTAAAAACTAATTAAAGAAAATGTGTTGATTGCCTCAAGGTTTTGGATTTACCGACATCTTACATTTTTCAAACAACTATTTTGGTAGCATGCCAATATAATAGTGTCATATTTTAGGAAATTTTGCAATGAGTGTGGTATTGTTATTATTTTTTACGCTACTTTTTTTTTTTTTATTACATAAGCAGGCAGCAGGAATCGAATCCAGGTCTCCGGCATGGCAGGCAAGAACTCTGCCACTGAGCCACTGTTGCCTGCCCAAGTGTGATATTATTTTAAATTTAACACTCCATTGGTAAATGAACTATTTTGACCAGGAAGTTAGAAACATGGAGAAATTGAATTATCAGTAAATCAGGTAATTTGAAACTTGTGTTTCCGAACTCTGGTTTTCTGCTTTTCTCAAGGACTAATGATGCAAATATACCCTTAGCTGACCACTAATTTGTAATAGTTTTGGAAATGAATGAAAGTTTATGTTGAAATACAAACATGTAATTTACCTCATGTTAGTCTCTTCTAGTATCAGCTAAAGTTTAAATTTTATAATGTTATACTGTGTATATTTTAAATTATTTTGCCTGAAGTCAACCAAATAAGACATGCCAATTTAAAAACCAATCTTGCTTAGCATGCTTCTTGCTAAAACCTGTTTGAAGCACTGATATTTGGGAAAAGGCAGTTTTTCACCCAGAGTTGTTCTGTGCTCCTATTCTAATATACGGTAGGGTTTTTAGTGATTATTTTAAAGCAGCATCTTAAGTATTTTCCTTCTATTTTGGTTCTGCTGTAATAGGTAATATCACAGGATATTACTATACAGTTAGCCATGAGTTCAAATTCACGTAAACAACTAGTAAGTTGTTTAGTCCTCTAAAATTTACAAAATCACTTTTACTTGTATTAGCTCGTCACATTAAATAATGATGTTAATCTAACTGGAAAATGATCTATGTTGTGGAATTTGACTGAAGCCTAAAACTTTGTTTTGTAGCATCCCAAATTAAGGGTCACTCAAAACAAGTTATATTAATGTTCTATTAAATATCATTACCTTCTTTTGGTTTCATTATTGAAGGGAACTCTAAAAGAGTATGAAACTGAGGGCAGTTTCAGAATGAGGATATATACCAATGTTATTTGATAAAGTAGGCAACGATTTAAAAAGGTATGTTGGTAATGAGATAGATATTTAGATTAAGAAACACCAAAGGACTTGTTTACATAATATTATCAGGTCACTATAATAGTAATCTGGATAGCAATAAATGTAAATTTAAACAGTAAATTTTTCTCTGGTGCTGTATAAATACTGCAACACATTATTTGCAGTATTTGCAACAAATTCAGACAACATATTTTTGCAGAAAGTTCTTCATGTCAACTGTCTTCCCTTGATTGTTTTTAAAGAAACTGATATTTTACATAATGTCCTGATTAGAATGAACACTATGTGATATTTGTTCAACGAAGATGTAATCAAATGGCTATGGACTAGCATAACTTTTTTAGGTCCATAGTTGTTTTGCAACTTCTTATCACCAATTCAAGATTTGCACGTGATGATTGATATAGTATACATTTTCACACTGACATGTTGATGGCTTCCCCTTCTAGACTTTATGTACTTTTCCTTCCAAATCCTTAGTGATTATGCTAAAGTATAATCCCCTAGGGGGTATTTGACACTTAATTCATAATTCGGTTCATGCATGTGAACTGCAGTCGTTTCTACACGACTCACAACAATCCACATTAACTAATACGTTTTGCTTGTCAACTTAGGACCAAAATTTAATTCATGGGAAATAAATCAAGTTTTTAGTTTATCACATTGAAAAACTGCAATTATCACTTTTCAAAAACTTTCAGCCTTATGAAAATTGCCTCCTACAATATAGAAGTTTGTTTTACAGTAAAACTGTTCATCTAATTATTTTTTAAAATATCCAGCACTGACGTTAAAAATATGCTAACATTTTCTAATGTCTAAGGCAATGTCTAGATGTTACCTAATTTTTTAATATAAAGTTAAGCCAGTCAGTCATATGGGTCCTTCCTAATTCTTTATGTTTAGCAAACCTAAAATAACTGGGGAAAGCATCTGGCCCTTAGCCTAATTTCACAAGGCAAATATCAAAGCTAAATCCTCATTTATGCTTATGGTTGGGAAAATGTATCCTAATTATAAAAGTAATTGGTGATAATTTCCTAAAAGACTACGTAAAATACCATGAAAGTTGATTTCTCTTGTTTTGGTCTGTTTTATTCTTTTGGTCTGAATTTTATTCTACTTGGTGCTTTCTTTTTTTTCATTCTGTATGTCTGCTTATGTGTAGATGTTACATGCCTTCTGTATATCCATCTTCATCTTTAGCATGGAAACTTTCATTTTGTGCCATGTGTCTCTTTTTCTTGAAGTATGTATGCCCATTATTTGTTTTTGCTTCCTATGAACAGAATTTAACAGGATTCCAAACCATACAGTTTGGAATTTTTAAAACTGTTATATTATTAATAGAAATTTATATTCCTTGTTCTAAATCTTACATGTGGATAAATTAAAGTTATAGTTCTATTTGTAAATTCAAGTCTACATTTTATTTATGTAGAACATAGCTGATATTTCCTGTGAATTTGTGAGCATCAGTAGTTTCCTATATTTCCATCCTATATGAAAATAAAATTGTAGAATATGATAGAGGATTGTGATTTGAGATCATCCTAGGTTGGAAAGATTTTAATAAAGGGATATTAACTAAGTCCTGCAAGTGTTTAGCTATTTATAGCCTTATTGAGGTTGTTGCACTTGCTAAAGACTTTTTTATTATTACCTGTTTGATCCTCAATGAAGTCAATGTCATCTCTTAGTAGTACCATGGACAACTGCCAAGAAAGTCATTGTGGTAACAAATTTTGTATTGAGCCCAAGTTTGGAGTAGAAAGTTGCTAAATAGTTTTCTAAGAAAGTTCCCTTCCTGAACCATAATTCAGGCTTGACCAAAAGCAAGATGCTGTGTACCCTGAAGCTGCGGGGCTGCAGTTGCCTCTCTGCTCCAGTATCAGAAAGATTAAGACCTGGGTAAAGGGAAGCAGATCATGAGAAATAGCAGGATCATGGAGCATATCCTATTTGGTGAATATCCACCAAAGGGGTGGAAATAGGTTCACTGGGTAGAAGCTGAAGGGAAAGGTTTGAGCATTTTTTACAAAGTTGGAATGGACACGTGTGGAGGAAAGAGCTTCCCTCTTTCCTGGATATTTTTTTAAACCAAAGATGAGTATGAGCATGCTGAAGAAGGGATATGGGTCTTGAGTGAGGACATTTGGACTTTATGATCTTTTCTAAAGCTGAAGGGCTTCAAGTCTAAAATTTGTAAATTATAAGTCAAATAAATGTTATTATGGCTTCTGAAAATGCAACATTGTATGAATAATCATGGCACTCCGGCATCTGATTTCAGAAGTCCAGTTTACTTAACCAGACTTAACTTAGTTGTTCTTAAATAGTTAAAGACTAAAAGGGGAGCAAAGGTAATTTTAGATAAATCAGTCAGCCCCTAAGCAAGTAGTATCAGAATTTGGCAACATTATCTTACTGGTTTTTGATGATATCACGTCTGAATATGTTATTCTTTGTAAATGCTGCCCTATTATGCATAACTTCACATAAAATGTGTCACAGTAAAATGACAGTATTGAAAAGTGACTTTTTCATTAATTAAATAGATATACAGATTTATAAACGTTGTCCCCAGTTAATCAAGTTTAAGGAAACCATTCTTTTCCCACACCCTGAAAGTCAATCAAGTTGGGCGGCTGCTGTGGCTCAGCAGGCAGATCTCCAACCTGCCGTGCTAGAGGTCTGGAGTTCCATCCCTGGTGCCTCCTGCCCATATGCAAATTAAAAAAAAAAAAAGAAAGTCAATCAAGTTGATATGTACAATTAAGAATGTTAGCTGCATACTTAATTCAGTATTTGTTATAATTATTAGATGTAAAAAAGTAGGCACAACAAAACAAAAACATGTATATGTAACTGAATTCAATACAGCAAATTTTTTGATGTCTATGACATGTAAGGTACAATGTAGATTCAAAGATGAACAGAATCCTTTAAAGAGCTTGCAATCATAAAGGAGATACAGAAATAAATGTAATAAATGGCTTAATATACACTGAAAGCAACCAACAGAATTCCTCTGAAGACATAGAAAAATTACTTCAGGTAATTCCAGTGATAAACTGCCATTTTGCATCATAAATGAGTATTTTGCTTTCAAAATTAACAATCCACTGAATTGGCAACCTTCAGAATCCATTTAGGTTTTTACACAGAGCTGGTAGTTAAAGACCCTGTGGTCCTCAGACCAATAGCATCAGCTTTACTTGGGAACTTATTGGAAATGCAAATTCTTGGGTCCTACCCCCAGACTTATTGAATCAGAAACTCTGGGATTGGGGTCCAGCAGTCTCTATTTTAACAAACTCTCCAGAAGAGTCACACTAAAATTTAAGAACCACTGGTTTAGAAAATTGCATATTCTAACCATGTATAACTCTAACCCATGAAAAACTAGCAAATTCTGGCCTCAAACTTTTCTTACAAGTTATTCTGGGGAAATGGAGAATGGATTGGCCACTTTCAAAATCCCTCACTCAAGTGAGAATATTGGATTCTAACTCCCAGTAAGAAGACAGCAATAGTCGTTTATGATTGTTAGATGTGCATTATGCAACTACATAAACAATTGTCCTTTTATGGCATTTAATACAAATAGAAGATTTACATTTTGAATTGTCAATCGCATATTTTTCATATTAGTGACATTTTCTCCATAAATTGCAACAGTAACTTTTAGCAACATCTGTTTTCTTGAAAGGAATGTTAGCTAACTGAGCAGTTTGGTTTTTTAGTTTCATTGCCTGATAATAACCCAATCTAAGGGCACGTATAAGCTCCACCACTAAGAGTGAAAAACACACGTACATGGAGCTGTGGAAATGCAATGATGACACTTCCAAAAGACTAATACAGTCACTGTGAGCCTCGGCTTTCCTAAACTGGCTTTGTAAAACTACTGGCAAGGCAGTGCAGGATCCTGGGCTTCTCTGTAGTGGCCATGAAAAGCCTAAGAGTTTTCACTTCCTCTGGCTTCATCCCAGTCCTTATCAGCCCACTCCTCTTCTCCACTAAGTCTCATGTGAAGGTGTATCTCAAGGCTGTGTCTCAGACCAAAGCATGATTTAGTAAAGTTTCTGTGAAAAGTAGTTTCTTTCTGGGCTTTGGAATTGTGAAAAGCTACTGGGAATTACCAGTTCAGAGAAATGTATAAATGAGAATAATGCCATGATCTTTTTCAATGAGTGGGCCTCTCCCTCTATCTCCAATCCTACACTACCTAATTGTTATTGTTTCAGGTATTATAGGAGGATCTCTGGTGAATGACAACAATGAACTAGAGTGACAGTGGCTGTGGCTATCCCAAAGGGGTCTTCAGAGCCCTGAGATCAAGGGACTTATTTATGACGAGATGAATTGCCCCAGCCAGAATTTATAGTATAGAATTTAACACTCTGAAGTCAGAGGGGACCTTAGAGATCGTCCAGTCTGACCCTCTCATGTAACTGAGGAGAGAGAATGGTGGGCATGCTTGTCAAATGAAGCAGGCATTATCCATGATGCATTTAAGAGTAAGTGTACTCATGAGAAACCTGGCAGCCAAGAAAAGGGAGAGACGGTTGAGGATTGTGGAATGGGGGGAAGCTCAGGAGGAACTTTGAGAGAAATTGTGGCTCGAAGTTGCCAAAGCACTGGGAACAGTGGTTTTCAACTTCCTGTGTATGTGAACATTAGCTGGGAGGTGTCTTTAAATGCAAACTCTTGGGCCTTCAGTAGATCTAGGAGTGAGGCCCAGGAAGCCTCATTGTCACCACTACCCCAGTGACTCTAAGGCAGATGGTTCTGTGACGGACATTATAAAAATACTTCCTTACAAGTAAAAAAATTAGTGGCTAGGGAAAGTTCTGGGCATTTTGATGACAGTTAAGTGCTCAGGTAATAAGTCCACATTTAATTTTCCTTTGCTCCTGTGCTGAGGCCTGAAACAGTATGTTCCAAGATCTTGAAGGGGAGAAGCTGTATCTTGTATACCCATGCTTGTGCAAAATGCTGTAGAAGACATGAACGTTTCCTTGTCAAAATGAAAGAATAAAGACACCAAATGGTCACCTGAGTTTGCTAAAGTCTTAACTAAAATTGGTTAAATTCTGGTCTGAAATCAGACAAGTTGAATTAAATAGATAAGACCTAGAGGTTTTCATTCTGAGCTCATTATATCTTTCTGTGAGAATTGAGAATCAGAGTCATCGGGTTTTATAACTAAATGATGTCAGAGTCCACTAACTCAAATTTCCTCATTGTACAGATGAGGCAGTGGAAATCCATCAAGGGAAGGGAAATACTCCAAGCAGACAGGCAGCAGCCCAGGGCTCCCTGAACACACCCTTACCTCTGTTATCCCATTGGTCTCATGGCCGATGAGGATTTGCAACCTGGTGCACAAGATTGTAGTATGTTCCGACAATAACATAGTGTGTGTATATACATGTGTGTATATATATATATATAAACAATGTTTTGAAGGGTTTTTTTAAATTAATAGCATATGGCTCATAAAGGGAAAAGTAATGTAAGTATTTCAGGTCAACTTTAGAAATCCAGACTCTCTTTGAAAGTCATTTGTGTCTTCAACAAACATTTATGGAGTGCCTTTTTTCTTTTTTTTTTTAACATGGGCAGGCACCGGGAATCGAACCCGGGTCCTCGGGCATGGCAGGCAAGCATTCTTACCTGCTGAGCCACCATGGCCCGCCCTATGGAGTGCCTTTTACGTGCCAGGCAATATTTAGGGCATTGGAAATATTGTGATGTATAAAACAAAATCCCTCCCCTCATACAGCTTGCATTCTAGTGAAATCAGTGTTGAAATTCTTACCCCCTTCCCTGATGTCTTACCACTTTGTCATTCCATTCACTTTATGGTTCATTTAATAATTCTACAATTATCAATTAAATGCTTACCAATTCCAAAGACTATGAACATCCATCATCAAAATGTCACACAGAAGAACTACAAGCAATGTCTAGAAATACCAAGAAGAGCAGGATTTATCCACAACTGCTTACCAGAGCCTAGTACTATGCCTGGCACATAGTACATAATGAATAAATATCTTTTATTTAATAATGTAGTTTAAGTATGGTCGGGATAGTAAGGATTCCATAGGTGAATTGGTGTTATCCCTTCCCATCAGTCATTACAAAAAGTGTCTTAGGGATAAAGGCCAAGGTCCCCTTCTGCCTTTAGCTGTTTGGGGAAAGGGTAGTATGGTGGTGTGAGAAAACTACTGACTGGCTTCCTGTACACTTCCCAGTATCCTGGATCTGCTGGTTTCTCTGAGGCAATCTGAACTTAATGTCTACCAGTTGTTTCCTTGTATCCCCCAAGTCTTATTACTCCAGCTTTTAAAAACATTTCCTTACCACCACCACCCTGGCTATTATAACTAAAATCTAAACTCATTTAGAATATAATGTTAAGTGACATTATAAAGCCAAAACAAACAAACAAAAAACTGGGGCAGGGATTGGAAGAAGCCAGAGGTCAGAAGCAGAGAGTTTCTCAGACCAGAGAGAGGCGATGGTGGTGTTGGGGTGTGGGCGGAGAGTTAACGGATCTGGAGTCAAGGAAGAACCACACCTCAGAAGGGACAGGTATAGTGCTCCTGAGAAGGCTTAACCTAGGCATTCAGTTAATAGTCTTGGTAATGACCTCCTTGTATTAGTTATCTATACAATAATAAAAAATTACCACAAACTCAGTGGCTTAAAACAACATCCATTATCTGTGTGACACCTAAGACTCAGAGTTGAAGTTCTGCAGCTCTGAAAGTCAGCACTCCTACATACGGCAACTGTTAAAAGAAGCCGAAAAAATGATCAGCCTTCAATTAAAGATAAGAACACTGATCTGGTTGGAACTAAGGTAAATCAGAATGCAGGGTAAAGGATGATATTGTCTGTATTTTAGAACTTCACCTTCTGTATGAGATCAAAGGAACAGAGGTTTATTTTATCCAAAACCTAAGTTTTCTGTAGCACACAATCCTACTTAACCTGTCTGGCCAGTTCAGTTAAACAACCTAAACATATGGAGCCTAGAATCAGAAATGAAGTCTTGCAATCCTGTATAGTTTAATGTAATACCTGCATGCATTCCAGAGTATGTTGGACAGATAATTCAAAAGTATTGGCAAACTCAACATGAAAAAGTCATAACAGGCATTGCCCAAAGATCCCTATAGATTGGGAGAAGGATTAAAGGAGAAGGGGGAGGTAAAACAGAAAAAAATGGGATTTAACAAATGAGTATGACTACTTTATCATTATATTGATATTTCTTTTTAGTCTCCAGTGTCTTATAGCAGCTAGAAAGAAATACCTGAAATTGTAGAACTGTAACCCATGCCATACTTTGAAATTTGTTCTATAACTACTTGTTAAAATGTACTTTGAAATTTATCACTTTTTTGTATATATAATGTATTTCACAATTTTAAAAAGTTTATCTCATAGATTCTGTGCATCAGGAATCTGGGCACAGTTTGCTGCAGCCTCTGCTTAAGAGTCTCTCATAAGGCTGTGATCAGGGTGTCAGCCATAACTTGGGTCTCATCTGAAGACTTGACTGGGGAAGGATCCACTTCCAAACTCAAGGGGTTGGCAGAATTTAGTTCTTTGTGGGTTGTAGGACTGAGATCCTCAGTCTGCTGGCTGTTGACTGGAGCCTGCCCTCAGTTTCTTGTCATGTGATCCTCTCCACCATGGCTGCTTGCTTCATCAAAGGATGCAAATGAAGAAAGCAGTACTGTCATGGTCAGGTTCATATGTCAACTTGACCAGGTGGTGGTGCCCGGTTTTCTGATCAGGAAAGTGCTGGCCTGTCTATTGCTATGAGGACATTTCATAGACTTAAATCATGATCATGTTGACTGCGTCCACAGCTGATTGCATTTGCAAAGAGGAGTATCTTTTGCAACAAGTGATGCTTAATCTAATCACTGGAAGGATTTTAAGGAGGATTCAGAAGAGACAATCACTCTTCTTGCTTCAGCCAGCCAGCCTCTCCTGAGAATGCCTTGAGGACCTTCATCAGAGCTGCCAGCTTGTGACCTTCAACTCTACATCCCCATGGTTACATGAGACACTTTTATAAATTTTGTATTTACAGATAACGCCTGCTGATTCTGTTTCTCTAGAGAACCCTAGCTAATACAAATAGTAAGAGTCTATTAGCAACATGGGAAACACAATCTTTTGTAAGCTTATCTTGGGCAAGATAGCCCAGCAACATGGTCAAATTGTATTCATTTGAAGGAGGGAATTACAAGAACATGAATATTAGGAGGCAGGAATCGCTGGGGGCCATCTCAAAGACTACCAACCAAACCCTATGACATAGCTTATCAGAAAAAGTAATGAAATTGTATATGTAGACGATAAAGGTTAGGACAAAGAATTTCTCAGCATAAGCCACTATGTTTCCTCACTGGGTAGAGACTACTAATTGTCCCCCAATATTCATTTTCTCTTTCATCTTTTTGGTATTAGTAATCCCCAAGTTTTAATGGGCACATGGCTATCCATCTAGAGATAACATTTCCATCTAAAGAGTATATATCCCAGCTTCCTTTGCAGTTGCTGTGGCCATATGGCCAAGTTCCAACCAATGAGCTGTGAGTAGAAGTGAGATACGTGATTCTGGATAACAACCTTAAACAAAAGTTGCATGTCCTCCCCTTCTTCTTTTCCTCCTTGAGGCTAGAATGCAGACATGGTGGTGGGCATCCTGCTCAACCACATGGATGTGGGCAACACCATGGAAGATGTCAGAGCAGTGAGATTGAAGGAATCGGGAATCCCCAGATCACTTAGAGCAGCCAGACTTCCCTAAGCCTACCAGATGGGCTTTTATTGAAAGAGAAATATTGTTTAAGCTGTTAATTGGTGTCTATTACAGTAACTAAACCAATATCCTAATCCAATATCTAGAGGCAATTATTAGCAATGCCCCTGCTGAGCCTTCCTGTGACAGTTGTGAATTACATCCCTTTAGAAGTATTTACCTGATAAAGTGAGCTCATATGTCATGTGGTGTCACCTTTCCAGCTTCTCCTAGGCTCTCTCTGCTAGTGTCCTCAAAATGAGTTCTCACCCCCTCTGGGTGCCTTCTCAAGATGATATTATGGAAAACTCCATTACTGATTTCCAGCTATGCCCATATTCAGGTACCTAGAGGACTTCATTCTCTCAATTATTCATTTATTTCACTATGTATGGGACTCCTCTCATGTGGCAGTCACTGGTCTAGGCACCAGAGATACAGCAGTGAAAATGATAGATAAACTTTCTGCTCTCAGGAAGCCAACATCCTAGTGGTGTGGATAAGGTATGATAAACAAACAAGATAATTTCAAAGCCCAAAATTCATCTTCATATGCCCTACAATGAGTCACAGCCACAGTCCTGGGTATCCCATGGACTTGGTGGTAGCAGTCTCTTAAGTGGTCCCCAATGAACCCTGACTTCTTCATATTTATGCCCTTGTGTGGCCGTCTTCCACACTGAATCAGAACTAGCTTGTGTGACCAATAGAATATGATAGAGGTGACAGTGTTACTTCCAAGGCTAGGTCATGAAGGTACTACAACTTTCTCCTTGCTCTCTTAGTTCATTCGTACTAGGGAAGTCAGCTTCTATGCAAGAGCACATCCAAATAGCCCTAGTGAGAAAAACATGGAGAAGAGCAGAGTGCTCCTGCCAACAGCCAACATCAATTTGCCAGCCACCTTGGAATTGAATTCTCCAGCCCCAGTCCAGCCTTCAGCCCAGATCACTAGAGATTTAGCCAACAACTTGACTGCAACTTCATAGAAGAGACAATAAACCAGAACTGCCAGGTGATGCTGCTCCCAGATTCCTGACCCACAAAAACTGTAAGAGATGATAAATGACTATTGTTGATTTAGACTAAGTTTTGGAGTGATCAGTTAGGCAGCATTGGATAACTCATATAGTTTTCCAAGTTCAACTCACCATTGAAAATAACCCTATTTTATACACACTTATCCACACTCTAATCATAATTTAAACTATCTCAATTCCTGAGACCTCTCTGAAAAGCAAGACCATCTCAAGGTGGTCTTCTGGACTTTCCTGAACTTATTGTGAATATAAAGTTACTTTGAACATACAGTTGATAACTCTTTTTCATTGAGTGCTCATTACTACTAGCTTTTAAGTCAAGATGATACTTCCATGTCACTTTCTCACTTTCAGTAATAACTTCAGACTAGCTAAGTTCTAGGTTTTCTAAAACGTCCTCCAGTTGTGTTTATATAACTGTTTATATGCATTATCTAAAAAGTATTTTTTTATTAGTGACAAAAGTGTATTGGGTTAATGTCACTTTTCATCTTGAGATAAGGAATGAACGTCCATATAAGTTAAGCTACTTGCAGATGTGGGAGTATGCCTATAAAATGAGATGCTTAGGAAATCAGGCCTTGGCTATTCTTCATGTACAGAGGTGACGTTATCAATGTGCACCCTGAATTTCTGTGGATCCTACCAACCTGTATGCACAAAAGGGGTCACACTGATAATGATAGCCCACATTTCATTGACTCTTGCTCTGACTTGTCTAGCACAGGAACCCCAGCACACCCTAGAGCCTCTGGGTGATCTCATCTGAGTCATAAATAGTGCTCTCCTACAGGCCTGCCCTGATCATGTGCAAGGCCTGGGTCTAAGGGCAGTTCTGTTCAGTCATTCCTCCTCACAATGCCAAGGTGGCAGGGGGGCCTCACTTTCTACTAGGCTACCAGCATATTTTGGTTGGTTAATTCATTGAAATGCTAATTTGTGTTTCTCCCTCACTATATTTTTTTACTTCCCCTTTTAAGAAAGCCTTTGTGGATGGGCAATGGTGGCTCAGTGCCAGAGTTCTCACCTGCCATGTTGGAGACCTGGGTTCAATTCCTGGTTCCTGCCCATATGAGAAAAAAAAAACAAAGTCTTTGTGTTTCCCTATCTCAAGAGCATTTTGCTTCATGGCTGAAATAAAATCTGCTTACAGGTGACCCCCCTCCTCTCCAATTTTGTTCTCAAAATTCTAAACTCATGGAGGAATTTTTGCTAGGTTACCTCAAGCAGAAATGGAAGAAAGGCAGGTACCTCCTTGAGAGCAGGAAAAAGGGGTGAAGACAAGAGTACAAGGGAAAGGGAGGGTTCTTTGGACTCGAAGAGCAGGTTAGGAGTGGCTGTGATGAGTGTGTCAGATGGGTCTGGGAGGCAAACAGGAACTCGGATGGATTTTCATAGGAAGCTGAGCCCTAGGCACAGGACTCGGCAAAGACCTCCTTAAGCTCAGCTTCACACAGAAGTGGAGAGTTCTCATCTTAATAATGCATCACACTGGCTTGGGTTATGAGCACTTCACATTGGCCATCATGGATCCCAACTACAGAGCTTGCTGCCAGGCAAGCTCTGTTTACTCAGTTGAGAACTACCCTTACTCTCCTCCACATAATGACTGAAAATTAATTTCTTGTAAAACTATTTAAAATTGTGACATTCATTACACAGTAGAGTAGTAGACTAATATTATTACTCGAGGTTCTTATGTTCTGTAAAGCCTCCACCAATAAAGAGTTAGCCAATACTGAACCATTGCCCTGGGGGAAATACAGGGTTAGATTGCTGAGGCTTCTGGTCACAAGATTTCCTCAACCAGTCAACAGATAACCATGTTTTTTATGTGTGTTTCTGTGTAAGGAAGCCTTAGATCTTTTGCTTCCTCCTTAAATTTAGATAAACGTTTCACTGACTTTTAGAAACTGCTCCCATTTACTGCCATATAGAAAACTTATCATTGCCTTCAGAACATTTCAAAGTAACATTTAAACAAAGCCTCTGAACATAAATTTAAGCAAGTTTAATCATAAAACATACCGAGGAGAGGTAACTGGTGCTCATTAATAGTGTTGGTTTATTAGCATTGAACTTACAGCGAACACTATAACTCATACCTGAAGGAAGCTTATCTAACACACTCCACAAGGCACATTATAGCCTTCTTGCACTCGGAAATACTAGACAGCACTTTAGCTCTATGTTTGGGGGCCATTTTAACAATGAAGTCGCCAGCAAAAAATAAAAATGTGAAAAACACGGCACTAAATATATCACATTTGTACAGTGTGAGAGCTGAAACGAGAAGCCATAGCGTTGCTGGCTCCATCTCAGCCAGGACATTGTTGAGTAACTCCAAGTTTTCAACATTCTGGGCATTTCCGTCCATGATAGCAAATGTGTAGAAATATGGAATCCGTGAATAACGAGGATTGGCAGCACGTACCTGCTGCTCCAGGAGGCACACTTACGCGGACTCCAGGGACCAGCACTCCTGGAATCGCACAGCATGCCCGACCTGTAGATCACAGCTGTACCACCAGTGCCCTCTCACCTCCGAGGGTCCCTCACAACACAGCTCTAGAGACCCCCTTCCATTGGATGTAGAACTGATATTTAAGGCAGATGCTAGGATATCTGCCCTCTTTCCCTTTCTCCTGGCAAATACCCCCAAACCCTTTCCTTCATTCTCCTTTGATCAAAGACCTTCATCCAATAGACTCTGGCAGCGTCCTCAACAAGCAGGTAAGGGAAAACGCCACTTGCTGTGCTCAGATATAGAATATTTTTCTGTATTCAGGTCTAGTCTAAAGGTATAATGATTTTTTGAATTAGACAAATCCTGTCTGGGCCAGGTATAGATACAGTACCATGAGGGAGATGAGGCTTCACAGGGCTTTGGAGAGTGGAGGACCGGTGAGCTCCTACCTATACACACTCCATACATTTCATCGTCTATATCACATTAATTTAGATTTCTATAAAAGTAAATTATACATCATAATTCACTCTAAAATTAAAGAATTCTTGGCTTTGCAAATGGATTAAGACGATTCCAGTGCATTTTTAAAGAAGTTCATAAAATACTAGTCACAAGTTGTTTTTAGGAATACATCTATTACATAAATTGAGTGACATGCATTCTGTATAACATCATATCTTATGTCCTAGGATATAACCTATTTTAAAATTTTTTAATTCATGGAATAACAGTTTATCTTATTATTCCCCTTTCAGTGACAGAATTATTTTTTTCATATGACACAGGATAATCTGATAAAAAGATCATTGCTAACAGGACTCAAGTTCTATGCTCAGCAATATTACAAATCTTTTTTCCAAACTGGAAATAACTGTAATTGCTTAAGCTGATAACAGAAATGCTTATATTAGTAAGCTTAGGCTACAGTATACTGTGGTAACGAATAAATCCTGAATCTCAATGGCGTAACACAATGAAGGCCTATATCTCACTCATGTGACAGATGTTGCAGGTCTGCTCACTCTCCTGCGTGGCTGTCCTCTAAACAGTGACTCAGGGACCAAGCTCTTTCCATCTTGTGACTCAACTATCTCGGAGTCCTGGGTTTTTAGGCCTGTGGCTAGGACAGAGAGAGAGACTTGGACAAGAGAATGACTAGAGAGAGCACGTTTGCTCCTAACCGCTTCAGGTTGAAGGAGACATTACTTCCACCCACATTCGTTCCATGAGAATTAGTCACATGAACTCACCATGCTACGGGGGAATGGGGGGGGGGGTGAAATGGGAAACATAAAGGAGCACAAGACTGTTTATTAACGTGAACAGTTTCTGCCAACATGCTCATCATAAAGATTCAAATCAACAAAAAATAACAAACGAATGAAAATGACAGGGTTGCTTTATTCTGACCCCTCATAAATAAATGTTAACATTTTGGTTCATTCATTCAATCAACAAATATTTATTAGTCTCCTTCCATGTGCCTGGCCCTGTCCTAGATGTTGGATATGCTGGACATGGTTCCTGAGCTCATGTGGCTTCCGTGTGTGTGTGTGTGTGTGTGTGTGTGTGTGTGTGTGTGTGTGTTGTCCTGAATCTGTGACCTGCCCCCACCACACTTGGCTTCATGATTACTCAACTCCCAGAGATTTAGTTTTCTCATTTGCAAAATGGGTATTAAAATAATACCTATTGTTAAATAGTACCTAAATTATAGGGTTGTTGTGGGGATTAAATTGGATAATAACTTAAATTACAAAAGTATCTGGCATATAACAAGCAGACAATAAAAACCTGCTATTGTTGCTGTGTGCACAATATATATATTTACCTTTATATAAACAGTTTTAGTTCTATTTGTCTACTACTATTCTTTGGTATACTTCTAGAACCCTTTCAGCAATGTGGCTATATTTCCATTCCAAAACAGAAAATATAATTCATTCATTTAACTGTTTTATGCCATTCCATTATCTGAACTTATCCTAATATATTTAGTCTAGAGATTCTTTATATCTGGGGTTCACGAATGGGTTTCATAGATGTCTATGAATGCTCTAAAATTGTGTGCAAAATTTTAAATTCATGCATATTTATGGAGACTGGTGCTAAAATTTAGTTAAATTCTGAACGAATTCAAAAACCAAAAGAAGAACTGTGATTTAAATGGACCAATCCTTGACCTTGATTCAGTAATTTCACCTTTTTGTGTTCCATTTTCTCCATCCTTGTGCTTAGCTAAATCACTCCTCTCCTTTTACTAAAGATGGGGAGGTTTTCTAGAAAACACAGACAAAGACAGAAGCACAGAACCAAAACCAAAGGTATTACTAGATTTGAACTTATTGGTCCCATTGTATTTCCAGCTCCTCAGTGGAGCAGGACTAATTTCCACCCTCCTAAACTTGCTCAAGTTTAGCTAAACAATTCCCAAACACCTTCCTGGCCCAGGCTTTACAAATCTTAATTTTTGTACTTTTCTGCATAAGATCTATTTATTTTTCTTTTTAGTCTTGTGTCTTTTCTAGATTTTTCCCTTTATATCCATTATGAAGCAGCACTCTTGAGAAGATACATATGTTTCACTGAATACACAAAGAGCCCCGCTTTCCACCCCACAAGTGAATGCTGCTATCTATATAGTCTAAATTTGTGATTTGAAAAATGTACTCTTTGAATACTAGTAATTTTAATATTAAGATATTTAAGGGGGAAAATGTGACTACTCATTTTGATTTGGGGGGATTTCAGGTCTGAGATCCACAACAGAGGCAAGGCACAAAGACCATGTATGATCAGAGAACAAATCACTTCACTTCTCTGGGATTAGTTTCCCCATCTATAAATGGGTGAGAGATTAAGGGGTTTCCCGATATACTTCCTTAGAACCCCAGTGGCTGAAGAGAGGCCTTAGGAGTTTCCTTGTGGGTGGGGTGTTCTGTCTGTTTCTTATCCTGAAGTCCTCCGATAACCACCAACCAGCCTAACGATCCCTTGTACGTCTGTGCTCCACAAACAAACTACTGCCGATGTCTCTCAAGGCCATCATTTGGTATATATAGTAGTGAAAAAGAAAAATGGAAGAAAATGGTGAATTGGAAGACGCCACAGGGTAGAGACCAGGGGAGACTGAGAAAAGGCAGAAACAAATTGGCCAGCCTAGTCATGTGATCAGGGCAGAGGGCTGGCTTATTAAACCAACCCCATGGGGAGCCTTAGGGGGAGGGCCTCATCTCCAGACAGCTATAACTTCAGTGAAGATCCTGTCCCTGGAGAGCAGCTAAATGCTTGTCCAGTTCCTAGGTGACAGTACTATGTGGTGGACACACATATAGTGTAATAGAAAGAGGAGATCAGACCCTTGGTTTAGTGCCTACTAATTTTATGACTTTCAGCAAGTCATGTAACCTCTATGAGGCTCAGTTTCTTTACCCAAAAACTGCGGTGGTGGGACTACTTGATCTCTTGAGGTCCTTTTAAGCTTGAAAACAATATGATTTTTATGAACACTTACATATATAATCAAGTGTTCCAGTTTCTTTATTGCTAAGTAAAACCACCCCAAAATTTTATAACAAAAAATAACAACCAGGTGACCAGGTAGTTCAGTGGTTCGAATGCCCACCTTCCATGTGGGAGGCCCAGGTTTGATTCCTGGACCATGCACCCAAAAAAATAAAAATAACAACCCTTTAATTATGCTCATATATCCTACAGAATAGGAATTCACACAGGGCCTGTTTAGGGTGGCTGAGCCTCACAGTTCTGGGGCCTCAAGTGGGAAGATTCAAACAGCTGGGAACTAGAATAATCTGGAGGCTACCTCACACACCTGTCTCGTGCCTGAGCTAGGATGACTTAATGTCCAAGCTCAGTAGAGTCTGTCAATCCAGGAACCTACTTGTGGCCTCTCCATGTGGCTTGGGTGCTTTCACACAGCATGGCAGCTGGGTTCTAAAAGGAATGCTTCTTAGAGAATGAGAATTCTAAGAAGAAGAAGTCAAAGCTGTCATCATGCAGATATCTCTCAAGACTGGGGAATTATCAAACAACAGGGAGACACTGTAACCAAGGAGTTAGCGTATAATGAATTGTCTAGAATTAGACTGAGAATCCAGAGAGTGAGCATTCCATAACAGGAAGAAGCTACATGGCCTTTTCAGATGCAGCCATAGAAGTTACTTGGGTGACAATTCTGCCATAATTTATTTGTTACCAGAAAATCACTAAGCTTAGCTTAGATTCAAGCTAATTAAACTGCAGATAGGAGAGTGGCAAGTGCACATTATAGAACAGCCATTTTGTTGCTGCCATCTTTGAAAAAGTACAAACTTCCACAGTCTGCCCTCTGCCAACCTCGGTTCCCATTCCTCTCACATACAAAATATACTCACCTCTTCCCTCAAGATCCCCAAGTCTCACCCCATTACTATATCAGCTCAAAGTCCAGGATCTTACCATCTAAATAAGGTCAGGTGAGGATGAGGCAAGAGGTGTCATTCCTCACAAATAGCCCCTTTGGTACAGTGCCTCTTAATCTGAAGACCTGTGAACTAAAGACACAAGTGGTGTCTTAAGTTCCTTAAAAGGTCTTTTATCTGTCTGCAAGGGTTCATGAGTCACCATCTTAAAGCTTTCTGAGATTTTAAAAAGTAGAGTCAC
>PVIY010012001.1:0-63488 GCA_004026745.1 Myrmecophaga tridactyla | reverse complement strand
ATTTGTTCCCCCTATTATTTATTTTTATTCCATATGTTCTACTCGTCTGTTGATATGGTAGATAAAAGGAGCATCAGACACAAGGTTTTCACAATCACACAGTCACATTGTGAAAGCTATATCATTGTTCAATCATCATCAAGAAACATGGCTACTGGAACACAGCTCTACATTTTCAGGCAGTTCCCTCCAGCCTCTCTATTACATCTGGAACAACAAGGTGATATCTACTTAATGCGTAAGAATAACCTCCAGGATAACCTCTCAACTCTGTTTGGAATCTCTCAGCCATTGACACTTAGTCTCATTTCACTCTTCCCCCTTTTGGTCCAGAAGGTTCACTCAATCCCTTGATGTTAATTCTCAGCTCATTCTAGGGTTTTTCTCCATCCCTTGATGCTGAGTCTCAGCTCATTCCAGGATCTCTGTCCCACGTTGCCAGGAAGGTACACATCCCTGGGAGTCATGTCCCACGCAGAGAGGGGGAGGGTGGTGAGACTGCTCGTCATGTTGGCTGGAGAGAGAGGCCACATCTGAGCAACAAAAGAGGATCTCTTGGAGGTGACTCTTAGGCCTAGATTTTAAGTAGACTTGACCTATCCTTTGTGGGGTTAAGTTTCATATGAACAAACCCCAAGACTGGGGGCTCAGCCTATAGCTTTGGTTGTCCACACTGCTTATGAGAATATCAAGAATTCAAGTTGGGGAAGTTGAATTTCTCCCTGTTCTCACCTTTCCCCGAAGGGGGCTTTGCAAATACTTTTCCACTCACTGATCGAATCACTCTGAGGTTCATTGGGGCATCACTCTGGACAAACCAACAAAATCTCATGTCCTACCTGAGATTCCAAGTACTTATGGTGTTCAATCAAACTATCACATAAGTTATATTAGGAAATGCACTAGTCAAAATATAAATTTTGTACCAAATAAATATTTTTTGCTTTAGTCTCACACATAAGGTGACATTTTAAAGTATTAATTACCATCTATTTTCAGCACCCTGCAATAATGACATTCCTTTGTTCTTCCTCATGCAAAAGCATTTTTAAAATTTGTACATTGTACATTTCACTATTATTGTACACTCTAAGCATTCCTAGATTATACCATCTCAATCTTTAACATCTATCTTGCTGATTTCATTTATGTCCCCAGCCCTCCTCCCTCTATCATTCTATATAAAAGAAATTTAATAATAAATTATCATATTGAATCACAATGATCCAAGAAATTAAATCATTTACTCTTTGCTTTGACTTTATGCTTACTAAGCTGCATTAAAAACTTCGATGGAAACCACATATTTGTAATACTGTATTTATCAAGGGCATTACATAATAATAGCCCATTGTTTTTTCTGTTTTTAGCAAAGTAGTTAAAAAAGAAAAACTCTCCAATGCCAGTTTAATTTTTAAAATAATTCTGTGTTATTCTATGGTTTGCCATTTTTTGGTATTGTTGTACAACCTTTGAAAATTATGTAAGTTGTAATGATCTAATACTATTAATAGCCATTCAGAATAAACATTTCTTCCCTCCTAATAATCATCCAAGGGGAATTAAAAGTTCTGAAAAGAGGCCAATTCAACATGGACTCAACCCTGGTAGAAACAAAAAAATGAAAAGATCAACCAAGAAATGTGTTGCTAGTGTCTCTCAAGAGTTGAGCAAAGTAATTCTTAATATTTGTTTCTCCAAATGTAGAAAAGTTATTGAAAATATCTTCAAATCTCAATTAGATCACTTTACAAATTAATTTGAATTATTTCTAATGCTAAAATATTACTGGAAAAAATCTATTATCAATCAATATAATTTTCTTAGAAAACCATCTTATGGGATCATGTCATAATTCATTGTATGAAAAGTACTTATTTAAATGTATTTGTATATGGGGGGGTGTAATTTCAGGATTCACAGCTGGTAATAGAAGCTTATAAATCAGGGTTTGAGCCTCCTGGAGATATCGAATTTGAGGACTACACTCAGCCAATGAAGCGCACTGTGTCAGATAACAGCCTTTCCAATTCCAGAGGAGAAGGCAAATCAGAGCTCAAATTTGGTGGCAAATCCAAAGGAAAATTATGGCCGTTCATCAAAAAAAATAAGGTACTGATGTTTGGACCCAGTGTGAAATGAGTATTATAAAGTGCAGAGATTTTTACTTTATTCTTTAGTCTTAAAAAACTGAAATTTAAAATTTTTCTTTTCAGAATGCAAAATGAGTGTGCTAGTTTACTTTAAAATAGTATTTCTCTTTGCTCGTGGTATCTTTGCCATGGCCATTTGTTTTCAGATGCACTATCACTTGGAAGGTGTCATGCACACTAACAAATTAATGACTTGGCGGCTATTTCCCATCACTCCTTTCACCCCTAAACTGCTGGTTACCTCAACTGGGAGAGGCGATATTGTGCAAAATTTTATAACAATTTATCAGCACGTCTCATCGGTTTTGAATTATGCTAATATACATAGCCATGAACATATTTCTTTTTTCTTTTCTTTTTTTTTAATATAATAGTGTAATACATAGGTGCATGGCAGCATTAACCTGGGGACATAAATACAATCAAGACAACATTACTGCTTTAACCTTAAGATAATTTAATATTTAATTTTTTTTAAAGTCCTCCTCTTTTCACCACCTTAGCATTGAAGGTCTTTCATTTTGTCCCATCAAGCTATGTTAGTTTAGATAGCTTAGAAATATTTACCCTTCTGGCCTTAAATTCATTTAGAATAACTGATTAAACTGTAGTTTGCATGTGAAAGTCTGCATGAGCTTCTTGTCAAATATATCTTGCTATTTTTCTGTTGCATTACTTACTAAAACTCCCACTTTCATCATATTCATTTAACATATTCTATATGTTTTCCTTTTGGACCATGGCCTAAATATTTAATTGTTTATGTTTTACTTGTTTTGGATTTCAAATATTATTTGATGCTTATTTTCGTTTTGTGTCTTATTTTCTTGTTTCTGATTTTTATTCTGCCACTGCTCCATCTCTTACATGTAGCTTATGTCCCTTTTAACATCCCCCCATCAGCCTCCTCCTCCTCCCCCTGCCTCTGCCTCACCCTCTGCTGTTCCCAACGGCCCCCAGTCTCCCAAGCAGCAAAAGGAACCCCTCTCCCATCGCTTCAACGAGTTCATGATCTCCAAACCCAAAATCCACTGCTTCAGGAGCCTAAAGCGTGGGGTAAGTTCTGCTCTGGAATCCCGTCTCTCTTGTGTGCTTTTGTTGCATGTTTTGTTCTGCATAACTTATTTTGTTTGTGAATGAATCCATTGTGGTTTTCCATAACATAAAAAGAACCTATGATTCATTATAGCTAAAAAGAAAAAGAAAGACAAAAAGAGAAGGAAAGAAAGAAGGAAGGATAGAAGGAAAAAGAGAGCAAGCCAGCAGACTTCTTTTTGTCTCTGCTACATTTTAGGACTTTTTCCCACTTCCCCTTTAAAACATCTTAAGTCATTAATATTTTGCCTTCGTTTTACCAAAGAAAGAAACCTAGATTCATTCTAAAACTAATGCCATATGAGATGAGGAATTGGAAATCACTGTCTAATCAGAAATTATTTGCTTTGTAATTACTAGAATGACATGAGTGTAATGAAGATACAGCTCTCTGAACTACACCTCACAGTTCTAAGGGGAAATGTTATAAGTCACAGTGGTTTCATTAGCTTTCTTAGTTAAATTATAAAATGTTGATAAAATATCTGATGACTGGAAAAGACCTAATGCAGTATTTATCTTTAAAGGTTGAAAAAATAATAATAGCAGCCAACATTTATTAAGTGTTTTTTATGATATGTGCCTTTACTTTTCTTTGACCACCCTGTGAAACCTACATGCTAATGTTTCCTTATTTTTCTGATCAGAAAATGAAGGCATTAAAAGACTAAGGACTTGCATAAGATCAAGCTAGGAAGATGCAGAGCCAGGATTCAAATTTAAGGAATCTGCTTACAGAATCTGAGATTCTCTGACACTTGCATTCAGGGAAAATCTTTATAATATGGTTTACCCATAGTGGATGTTATTAAAATTCAAGTTTGCCATTCTAAATTAAGATCACATATGCTGGTGTCCCAGATTTTGATAGAATTGATCCAGCAACCCAATGTAGATACCCATTTGGTTTATAGAAAAAACTTTAAAAATTAAGAAATTTATAATCTCCTGAATAAATCTTACATAGTCAGTCTGCTCTAATCCTTCCCCAAATATGTTTTATAATGGCTAATGAACTATGGAAATCGAGAGTAGACAGTTAGTATGCTAACGTACCCAGTATGGTTTTTATCCTGTTCTGTGGGAGTTGCAGGGCCGTTGTAGTGGGAGGCTTTCTTTTACAAACACAGTTTTTACTTATCACTTCTCCCGGGATCTCCAGAAGTTATTTCTTTCCAAATACTTATTGCCAGGTAATTATCACTAAAGCCAGAGTTGGAGATCAGCCTTTGGGCAGGTAAAGTCAAGCCAAGCATTAATTTAAACTAGAAGTTCCTAAGTTTTGTTTCCCCTACTAGAGTGTCAGCTGGTGCGTTTTCACAGGAAAAGATTCTAAACCATAACTAATCACCTAGATGAGAGGCGACCTTAGGACTGGAATCAACAACAGCAGGTTACCAGGATGAAAACGATGGCCTTCACTGTGGACCTGACAATCTTTTTTAAGTCTGTTTGAGTCTATGGAAAAGTGCTCTATGTAAAAAGGAATGTAAATAGTTCTTGGGTTAACTAGATTATTTTAAAATAAAAGATAAAAACAGCCTTTCTATGTATAGTAAGAAAATCTCAACGTTTTAAGCATAAAATATAAGTGGTGAGATTATCTTGCTTTAGTTAACCAGCGTATTGGGTTAGATTGCAAGAGAGCCATTGTTGGAATATGGCTTCACATGTGGGTGACGGATCTTGTCGAGCTCTATTATTAGGACTTGCTGCTAGATTATAAAGCTTTTTATTAACTATAAATCAGTAACCCATCTCTGCCACTTCCAAAACCTTTACCGAGCACACATTTATTATGTTCATCACAAATATCTCTGCATTTGTCTTTTGGAATCACAATTGAAGTATATTGAATATTCATGATTGTTTACCATTTATTTGTGTGCCTGTTCCGTTCTTCCTCTCAACATTGCAAAGTCTGTTGCAAATGTTTTCTGAATCTGTTGTGGTGTCCTCCTAGTGTTTACGATAAGACCAAAGAATGTCAGTAATCCATAAGTGTAAGAAAAAGATCACTAGAAAAATGTATAATACTTAAAAAAACAAAACAAAACAGTGAAATGGAAAATTGTTTAATTTGATGATTTAAAGGAAGACTCTTCTTACCATAATTAACAAAACACATTTCATTTCTTCCTCCTTAACTCCATGCTCAGCAAAGCCTATTTAAAAAAATTTTGTAAGTGATATGAGTGTTTTTCTGAGGGTAAACGCACACACACATAACGCTACTAGAAAAATAGCTCAACTAAGTAAATAGAAAAATGGTTTGCTTCCATCATTTTTGATCAGTCTGTTAGGGCCAGATTTAATGGGTCTTCCTTCAAGAAGTAGCAATGTAAAAGAGAGAAGAAAAAAGTAGGGAATACATCATCCATGTAAGATTAGAAAGTTCAAAAAACAAATTGTAAAGTTTGGGGAATTAAAATTTGATTTTAAAGCAATCTCAACCTGGAAGGTGCATAGTTTATAAGATCCATGACTAAAATGATACAGTCCTTGCTACCATTTAGTTTATTCTACTTTTAAACTTAAGACTTTTATGCCAAAGACAATTTAGTTAGGAAAATTATCCTAGGAGAATAACAAATGTGATTTTAATGTATCTTTTAATTTATCATGTTTTGCAGCTTTCAAATCCAGATTCCAATAATTTGTTTCTGTCATCACAATATTTACATCGTCTACAAACATTTCTTAGCATGACTGATTTTGTTTCTAAATAATTAAACAGGATAAAATATTTTGTTTAATACATTGACACTTGTAAGAACATTTTATTTCATTGAACATCTTTAAAGATTGGTATGCCACATGAGCATTAAATTATTTCATACTTGTGTGAGTCAAAGAAAAACGAAAATAGGTGGGACATTCTCAAATGTCTACATTTGAGACTCAAAATTTTCATTCTACAAATTTTACTTCCGTTGTCTTAAATTAAGATTCCTTTTCCTGGTCTGAGCAAGGGATTTCTGAATCTAAATAATGAACATAATTTTTTTCCATATTTTAGAGTTAATTGTATGGAAAAATGCCATCAACATTGATCATAAGGTTTTGAAAATCCTTACCAGTTGTTTGTCAGATGTTACAATCTTATGGTTATTTTAATTTTTTTTTTTATCTTGTTCTCTTGCTGATTATTGGCAGACTCAGTCTTTCTGTTTTCACAAAGAACTCATGAAGAGGACGATAGGGAAACCCACGTATGCCTTTGAGGCTAGGGACTATGTTGTAAGTTCACCTGCGATGGCCAGGTCATGCAGTCACGGCACAGCCACTAACCCCACTGACGGCACCAAGACTGGGGACCCAAATGCGCTCTCTTATGCTTCCATACAAAGTGCAATTCTCAACTGAGAGGACTGGACGTAGGAAAAAGTCTAATGGTATAAATTCAGCCACGGTACACTTCATCTGGAAAACTTATATAAAAAAAGGGAACCAATTGTCTTAAACATGTCTGAACTCAGCTTGTTTTTTTCCTTCGCTTTTCATTCTGGTTCTGGTAAAATCTTTAAAGGGATTATGACTTCTTTGTGTGGAGATGTCACTGGGTCTGTGTACGACTTTAAAGAATTTCACCCGTAAATTGCAGCTGCAGTGTGGTCACAGGAGAATGACAGCCTTACAGACCACAGCTCTGTAGCACAATTTTTTACATCCATGTTTGTAATAAATGGATCCATAAGGGATTTATGGGTATAAAGCTTGGAGAACAAAAGCCAAACAAACAAAAAAACACTGAAGTGTGAATAATTCCATAGAGTAGTAAAAATGATTTTCCATGGACCTTAAATATGTATGTGATATATTTATTTCCTTTGTCCCCTTTCTTTGTCCTTGAGGTTAGTGCCTGTGACTGTCCAATAACACATGACCTGCTGGCTCTGTGTTCCCTCATGTGTTATTGACGCTTGTGGCTCCCAAGGCTCTTTATTTGTCGCCTGAAACTGACAGCTTTTTACTTCTTCAGATGTCTAGCTTCAGATGTCTAGCAATGCACTTAATGAAAGCTTTAAAATTATTATTTTGGCAGATGATTAGATTTCTAATTTTTAAATGATCTAATTGGCTGGCTTACAATTTAAGAGTGAAGACCAGTTTATCAATGTTAAAAAGAATACCATATACCGAGGTAGTGCTTCCTTATCAGTCACAGTCCACTTCAGAAAATTTGAATTTGTCAGTATTTCCTATTTATACTGGAATTTATTTTCAATCCTATAGTGTCTGGTTTTTATTAAGAAGTGATAATCTTCCAACGTTGTAGTTTTTGACATGAGAATTCTGTTTTGGAATGTTTAAGAAAGATTATAAAACTTCTTGATATAACTGAAGTAACTGCTAGTGTACATAGTCAAATGGGGATTCTTTGAATCAGCAGCATTTAGGTAATCCATAATGTGAGAAAACATTTGTATCAGGTAGTGTGCTTTGTAGGAAGATGTTTGGAAAGTTTTCTGCTGTGCACCGTGTTGTCTGTATGTACAAAGAACTCAAACTGTGATGATAGATCTATGCTAAAGTTCACAGGAAGGCTCAGGTAGTCCATGCACAATCTCCCCTCAGGACGGTCATGAATGTGACTGTAGATAACTTTTCTTTCAAAAGTTTTATCTTGCTATTTTTCTCCGTAAAAGTCTCTTCTTTCCCCATAGGGACAATTTCTTTTAAAATGTTAACACCTGTTGACAAAGAACTGCCGATGTCAATTTGTTCTTAAATTAAGAATTAGATTTTTTAAGTCTCATTTGAATCTCTCCTCCCTGATTTAAAAATAAAGGGCACTTTCTTTGGTACTTTGTCTTAAAAATATATAATTTTAATGGATTCTCCTATCAGTTGCCTTAACTTTCTAGGATTGAAAACAGCCAAGTAAATATATACTGAACTCTTAAAATACTGCTTTACAGCCATAGACAGCTTTCACTTGTTAGTAGAGAGCCAAGTATTATTTTTCTAATTCTGAGATGCCTTCTCTGCCCCATTTTCGGACATTGGTCACTACACCTCTCCAGGCCCAGCAGTGATGTGGTAACTGTCAGAAAGTCCATAGCAAAGAGCATTCCTTGGTAGCTGAGACAATTGACTGCCCATTTCCTAAAGGTAACTTCCGGGCAGTCACCATTGTTAATTCCCCAAATGATATGTAATCCCTGTGGATAGGGCTCAGAGTTAAATAGAAGCCTCCCAAGAATGACCCCAGAGAGCAGGAGGTGGTATGTGGGGGCCGTGAGTCCTCAGGCAGGACCCAGCGTCATCCTTCTGCCCAGAGGGTTTCTAGCTCCTGGTGAAATAGTTTTTCAGGGCAACTTCAAGTCCTTGGTTACCCAGTCACCAATTTGAGAGTTTGGCTTTAATGCCTTCAAGAAATGCAGTGTTCGTATATATTAGACTTCCTTAAGATAAAAACAGTACTTGCATCTAGTGGAAATAATTGGACTTTTTTAGTCTGTGAAAACTTTCCTTGGGAGATTTGGTGAATATGCTTTGTGATTATTTTTGTTTTTTATATTTTATAGATTTATATATGTATATATACATTATATTTATATGTCACTGACTCCAACCTTACTTAAGTTTACATCCAGGCTGACATGACCAGTACAAAACTGCAAACCGACATTCTCATTTTCTATCTTTGTTCTGATAACGTGGCAACTAAAGGAAGGTTTTGTTTTGGTAGGGATCGGCCCTTCTTGTGAACTTTTGCACAGATTCGCACAAGTCATTTTCACAAATCAACAGGTGAATTTGTGTTATGTTAATACGATGGAACTACAAAAGTTCCTCTTCTTCTGATGTTCTGTTGTTTTTTCTCTCTCTTTTTTTCCTGTTACCCCTTCAATTTTAAATGAAGCTTTCTCTCAAGCTGGTAAGCACAATTATTCCATGCATGCCCTGAGTCTAATCAGGTTTTTGTGTTTTGTGGGTGCTATGCCATGTGTAGTATCTCTTCAAAATTAACTGTTGATTTGTGTTTCTCTTGTGTATGCACTCCTTGGTATGCCCTTATTAGACCTTTCGAATACAAAGGTCCAGAAACTAATAGAGGTGATCTTAATCTGTTAAAGTTGCTAAGAAAATTAACCCTTAACTCATAATTTGGTTTCCTTTATTCTTGGGGCTTTAAGAGGAAGACAGATGTTGACAAACTGTTTATATAAATATGAACATCAATATTAATATTAAATATTCTGATTTATTTTGAATAAAAATAAATTTAATATTGAATGCTGCTCCTCCCTGGGAGCCATGGAAATAGATGAAAAAAAATGCTGGAACCTGAGGGAGACCTGCAGGAACGATGCCACTTGCAGTAGCCTCCCAGGTTTAAGGCTGTGAGAACTGAAGACCATGAAATTTTCCAAGTGCTACATAGATATGTACCTTTTGCATAGCTGATTTGAGAGGCTACAAGATAATTTTTGGACAATGGAAAGAGCCTCCTAAGCCTTTCTAGACTTATTTACTTAGTGTTCTGTGTTGTTGTTTTTATTTAATTGCATAGCCTAGTAAACAGTCCAACTAATAATTAAATTTATTAAAAGAAACTCTTAACCAACATAATCCATAACTATACTTCAAATATGTATGTTGCATAGAATTCTCAAACTACACAGCTGATAATATCCTAAAATAATGGACAATGATGAAGTGTGACTATTTAAGAATAAGAGCCTCATTTTTTATGTACTGCTGTTGATAACTTAGGATGGTGTTTTATGGTTATCTTATAATGTACTTTCTTGTGTGTATACATATATGTATGTATACACATAATTTTTGCAACCTGACTCAGTGTTTGGCAACTTGCTTTTGCCAACCCTCAAGGAAAAGAATATTTTATTAAATTAAACATTTCTTAAACTGTGAAATAAAATCTTGAGAAGAGTCTTTGATGAAGATCTCCACAAAAAGGAAAGGGTTGGCAAAAGGCAACCCTTGACACTAATGAATGGAACTCATCAGCAGTATTAATTTAGGAGAACCTGGATCAATTGACTAGGCATCTTTCTTAGGTGCCAGGGTTTCCTTCTTTGCCCTTTATTTGTTCTTTTGCTGGCTTGCTAATAGCAAAAGGTGATATTATCAGTCAGTCTTTCTGTTTGAGATACAAATCATTTTACCAACTGGGATTGAATTGATGCTTTATGCCATTTCTTTTACACCAATTAGGAGGTAAAATGTTGCACAAAGATGGCTTGGTTGTTTAAATAATCTTTTTTCAAGGTGCTTGTGCTATTTGGTGGTGAGTTGCCCAAGAGCAAGTGTTTGACTCCATTACTGTATAAAAGAAGAACCTCTTACACAACTACAACCATTTAAAAATAGGCATATATGTATATGAACCCCACTTCAATACCAGCTCCAGTTGCTGTGACCAGTCTCTGTCTCTTTTGTAAACTGGGCAGCTCCAGCGTTTCCAGAAAATCTACTCTGACTCAAAGCTGGAAATAAAAATCTTTTCATGCAAAATGAATCATAGGTCAGAGTATTGTTTAAAAGAATTCAAGCTTCAAAAGTCTAATTGGATGAAGTGACTCTTTCAGGTCTTTTCAGAAACTTTCAATTTATTTGGACATAGAGGGATCTGTTGACTTGAAGGTCCAATGTCAATGTAAAGTTTGTTTGAGGCATAGTTACTGAGATTGGTTTTTAAATAACAGCAGAAGCATAGAATATCTGTTGAAAGGGGCCTAATAGGTAATTAAATTAACTTGTAAATAGTCAGTATTGGGGGGGCGGTTGTTGATCAGCATACACAACTACTATTTAAAGTCACAAATATATGGTGTGTTTTACTTACGTATTTCTTTGAAGTATTTAATACACTAATGTAAATTTGTTCATAGTCTAGGTCTGTGCTGTCCAGCATGGAAGCCACTAGCCACATGTGGCTAAATTTGAGTTAATTAAAATTAAATTCATTTTAAAATCCAGTTCCACAGCTGCACTAGCTACAGTTCAAGTGCTCAATAGCCACATCTGTGGCTAATGGATAATATTAGTGCAGATTCAAAACATTTTCATCATTATAGAAAGTTCCACTGGACTCATAGCAAATTAGAGTTAAATGAAAGCTGAAACAACTTCTAATCCAACCTCATCATCACCAGAAGCATAAAAGAGGAAAGTTGCCATCTAGTTAGTATCAGAGCTCCACAGCCTCCACCAGAGCCTAGCGCATAGTAAGCCTCAGTAAACATTAGCTGAATTAACATGACCACTCAGTAGGTTTCCTTACTTTTTCATAGCTGTGTATCTTATACTGTGTTTTGTTATATTCTGGCTTTACAAAAAAACCCAAAAGACAAGAAAAAAAACCAAAACCCTCAATTCTAGAGAACATGTTCATCTGCTTTCAATAAATTTAGCATGAGAAAAAAGTATTTTCTTTCAAGCTCAATGATTCAATTGAAGAAAAGCAAATCATTGAGGTTTCAAATATTTTGACACTATAGTATATGAAAAAAAAGTCATTTATTTTTGTATTGATGATTAGTTTTGCTTCATCTTAGTTTTAGAGTCCAATTAAACTTCCTTGGTTCAGCATTAGGGAAAAGTCACCTATATTCTGGTTTCACCCAAATCTTATCTCTTCCCATTCAATACACAATACCATAGAGTGAAGAGGAATCCATGTGATTTAGGGGAGAGTATTTGAGAATAGTAGTGGAAAAGACTCTGTGTGGCCTTTGGGGCAAACTATTTGCTGAATCACAAACTCTTCTCAACACAGCCGCCTGGTATTTTAACATAAACAGCCTAGGAACTCCAGTCACAAGCTTCTATGTAAGCTACTTAGCAAACAACTTGATTTTGGAATTACAGTTCTTGTGTCCCTTTTTTTCTACCCACTCGCAAGCCAGTCTTGTTTTAAAAGAATTGAGGTTTTAAAATAAAAATCTCTTTTAAAATTCCCTGCTTATCCCTGGTTATTAAATAAATTTCTCTCTCTATGCAAATAGCCCATTAAGTAAGAGCACTTGATACTACACCTTAGCCACAGCTTTTATGAAGTAAGCACATGTAAAAGTCTGGAAACTAACTTTTCTACTTAAAAGTAATCACATGCACAGAAGAAGGATAGCAAGTGTTTTTTGAAAGGGAATTGAGATATCAATATACTACTTCAGGTAGATTAAAAACAGCTGAGGGTGTTTTCATTTGCTGGGGGAAGTTGGTTTTGAGGTCATTCAGTAAGAAATCTTTGAACACACTCGTAGGGGCAGCAGAGAGAAGAATGTATGGAGGAGGAGGAGATTTTTTTTTAATGCCTTTTTCACCCCTGTTCTCTCAGGAATGTGATGTCTCATCTGTCACTTAATAAAGATGAAATATCCACACTAGGATAAAAAAAAGCAGTGCCTTAGACATGAAAACAGTTTATGGAGAGCTTATCCCTGGTTTGTATTAAGGAAATATAAACTTCCTTAACTCTTCAGTGTTGCCACAGTTAGAGATGTTAGCACTTTGTAGTAAAATGAAGAATCTGTCTAAAATTTGTTTGTAGGTGATTCTCACAGGAGTCAGAAGTATTTCTTCCTCTCTCTTTGCTATAGCATCGCTCCTTGCCCTTTCAGGGGCATTTTGGCTAGCATAAATGAAGTGTGAAATGGTTTCGGGGACTTTTGCAGATTTGCATGCATTGATTTTGCATCTCAGCTGTGTGTAGTGGGAAAGAGCTTAACTTATTTCATGAAAACATAGGCAGATTTTTGCATCTACCTGGTGTCTGGTGAATCTTTCCTGTGGGCTTTACTTGGTTGTTTTTTTTTTTCAAGGACTATCTTAGAGCTTGCTAGCTTCTCATTGATACATTTCTATCTGCAGGGTGCAACACCAGAGGATTTCAGCAACCTTCCACCTGAACAAAGAAGGAAAAAGCTGCAACAGAAAGTTGATGAATTAAATAAAGAAATCCAAAAAGAGATGGATCAAAGGTAGAGTGAATCAATATGACTTATTTAAAAATTCCAGTTCAGTTTAGAAAGATGGTAAACATTAAAGTAAATTTAAAAGTGATTATTTATCAATGTGTTTTGCCACAGTCTACTGGATTGCTTTATTACAGTTTGGGAGATTCCCCTTTACAAATAGGTTTTATTTTTAGTTTTGGCAACAGAATATATATGTTTAACTCTTTTATCATGAGTGTGTAAGTGAGTTTCTTATACAAATGAGGAAATGAATAGTGGCATTGATTTCTACTCTGTCTTGTCCCAACATTTATTTGTTGATTTGAGATTTGAGTATAAATGAAAATCAGCCTTCATATAGGTTCCTAAGTCTTCCTTTTTTTTTTTTGTATGCTATATGGCCTGGTCACATATCATTATTTTTCCATGTAAGTTTCCCATTACTGCAGCACCATTTGTTGAATTTTTTTGTTTGTTGTTTGTTTGTTTTGCTTGTTTGTTTTGGGGAAGTGCTTGGACTGGGAATTGAACCCGGTTCTCCCGCATGGCAGGTGAGAATTCTACCACTAAACTACCCTTGTATCCCCCTCTTCCTTTCTTTCTTTTGTTCTTTTTGCACAGGCAGGCACTGGGAAATGAACCCGGGTCTCTGGTGTGGCAGGCGAGAATTCTGCCACTGAGCCACCATGGCCCACCCATCTTCCTTTCTTTCTATATAGTGTGCTGATGGTGTCTAAAAACAGATCGCAGCATGTGTTCTTATTTACACACCCAACGATTAGGGATGTAAGTGTTTTGCTCTTGAGAAAAGTCTGTTCTAAATCCTGTTTTCAGAGTAGTTTTCTAAGTTTGATTTTAGGAATGGTAAGTTAATGCATATGTGGGTTAGAAAGGAAAAAATTATTCAGTATCTTTTCTCATTTGAGTTCCTTCCCCATATTTATAACCTGTAATACTTTCACATCATTTAGGGGATATTTGCTAAAAATCCTGATTTAAAAACCACTTAATTAATTGCCTCTCACCTTCTGTGTTTTCACTTAGTGAGCTAGGTGAATCATTCATTTATTTGAGGTTTGAACTTGAGATAACTTGAGGTTTTATGCTCTATAACTAGACAGTGGTGATTCTTATAAATCATGTTATGTTGAAGCTGGGAGTAAAATTTGGTCATGTAATACAATTTAAGTACGTGTGGGGGATAAAGCAGCAACTAAATAAAAGGTCATTTTGTGAACATGATTCGATTCTAGTACATATGAAAAATAGGTATACATATAATGAACTTTGTTCTAATTTTGTATTGGCAATAGATTATATGAAATAAAAATTTATACTTTTTATTCCATGTCTGACCAAGTATAAAAACAGTTAATGCATAATAAACCTCATGCTGTTTAATAAGTAAGCCACTTATATTTTCTTCAGGAGTAAAAGTTATGAGTCAAGTATCTGAAGTGACATTTTATGGTTATTGACAGACTTGAAACAGATTTACCCTTTCTAGTTGTCCAATATCATAGAGAAAATTTGGTCACTTTGGTCATGGCCATAGAACCTGGTTAACCTTTTAACATCCGTGGCAGCCCTTCCTGATAATAAAACAGATCATGTTCAACCATTCACTTTAAGACTGTTTATTGAGCACTTACTGTGTGCAATGAATTATCATAGGCACTAAGGATAAAACAATGAACAAATATGCAAAATAAAATACCCTGCTTTTGTGCATTTCACTTTTTTGTGCAGAAGAAACAGAAAATAAATAAGAAGGACTTGAGGAGAGAAGTGGCATAACCTAGAAAGGTTTTTAAAATAATATAAATAATACGAAAAGGCAAGAAAGGAGATAAGAAGAAATATAGAATAGGCAGGACAAACCAAAAGCACAAAGTAGGATGACATTTAAAATCCAATCACCATTTGATTCCTGGACCATGCACCTAAAAATTCCTGTCAGCAGACGCCTGGGTTCAAATCCAGCTCTACCACTCACTATTGCAGACTTTGGAAAAGTTCCTTAACTTCTTCATAGTTTAGTTTCCTCACTTTTCAAAGAAGGCTAATATACTGTGTTTATGTTTTGTGTAGAGATTGAGTCAAGATATATAAAGTGTTTAGAATTGTGCCTGACTCAGAAATATTATAAAATCAATATGTTAAATGTAAACAGATTGTGTGTTTTAATTCAAAGATAGAGATTCTCAGACTGTACCCCACCCCCTTTGTGGTGGTTTACAGCCTTTACGTACCCGTGAAAAAACCATGTTCTTTTAATCCGTTCTTGTGGGTGTAGGCCTGTTGTAGGCAGGACCATTTTGGTCCCTTGAGATGTGATCCACCCCATTGAAGGTGCATCTTAGTCCTTTTACTACAGTTCTTTATGAGAAGATAAAGGATAGAAAAAACCCAGAGAGCTTAGAGTTAGAAAAGCCCAGGAGATGCTAAGAGAGGACCCACGAGAAGCTCAGAGAGAAACTAGAACCAGAAACTAAAAGCAGTGAAACCCAGGAGCAAAGGACCAGCAGACCCTAGCCATGTACCTTGCTATCTGACTTCTTCAGAGACAGTGTCTTCCTCTTGATGCCTTAATTTGGACATTTTCAAGCCTTAGAATGCTAAATCTATAAACTAATAAATCCCCATTGTTAAAAGTCAGTCCGTTTCTAGTATATTGCTTTTCGGCAGCTTTAGCAAACCAAACTACCCTCAAAAACAAAAGAAATCCACCTGTATTCTATCTTTAGGAGACATATCTAACTCATAAAATATAGAAAGGTTAAAAGTAAAATAATTAAGACAGAAGCAGTTCCAGTTGACCACAATGGCAGCATAAGAAGCTCCAAGGTTCTGTTCCCCCATAAAATCTTTGAACAACTAGCAAAAATTGCAGAGCCATCTTCCTCAAAACCCCAGGACAGCTGTTAAAGGATTGCAGTAACTGGACAAGTGCCAAATCAAGAAAACACAGTTTTCAAAATGTTAGGAGAAACTGGAGCACCCTTGCTGGCTCCTTCCCCACCTTTCCCCAACACAATATGGAGTCAGGCTGCACTTCCACTGTATGTCCCTGGACCTGTTCTGGAGGGAGCAGAGTAACCCTTATGCACATACTCTGTACATGTGCCTGCCTATTGGTGCCAGTCCGTACAGTGGCAACCTGAAGGACTGAGCCAGAGAACTTGTCTGGGCTTGTCCTCCAGAACCTGCCCTGCAGGAAGAAACAGCTCACAGACAGCTAAAGCACTGTAAAGAAACAATTAAGTCAAAGCAGTGTGGGGCAAAGGATTACCTATTTTTAAGTCATACAATGAAATGCCTGGGGAGGGGAGAAAGTCTATTTCATAGGGAGGAGAGGGGACATTCAAATTACTGTAAAAGGGATGTTCCTAAAGCCATGAGCAAGCACAAGCCCAGGGCAAGATGCAGACTCAGAAAAGATGGAGAGGACCCTGCACTTAGTTTAGGAGGGCCAGATTTGAAAGAGTGTACCAGATAACTTGGAGCCAATTTGCAAAGACCGTAAGAGGTGTTTTTGGATTGTTTTGTTTGTTTTTGTTAACTCCTGGCACTCAAATCTCTGTCATATCATTATATGGATACAAACTTAAGAAACAGACAGTTCAGGGACTAAATCCCACAGATAATATTTTAAAATGTTAAACTATTCTGTGTGTGACAAAAAATTACAATACAAAGATACAGGAAATAATGATTCATCCAAAAAAAACAAGACAATGCAGTACATTGAGCTCCATAGAGACAGCACCAGGGCAAGTATGGGCCAGGTGGGCGCTGGGCAACTCTGAGCCTCATTAACGAAAATAACTAGATGTGGGCAAAGGAGATCCTATGCCTTCTTCATGCAAATTTGCTGGGAGGAGCACAAGAAGCTCCCAGACTCTTCAGTCTACTTTTCAGAGTTTTCTAAGAAGTGCTCAGAGGTGGAAGACCATGTCTGCTAAAGAGAATGGAAAATTTGAAGACATGGCCAAGGTGGACAAGGTCCATTAGGAAAAAGAAGTAAAAAATTACATCCCTCCTAAAGGGGAAAAGAAAAAGTTCAAGGACCCCAACACTCCTTTGGCCTTTTTCTTGTTTTGTTCTGAGTATCACCCCAAAATCAAAGGCGAACACCTTGGCCTATCCATTGGCAATGCTGCAAAGAAACTGAGAGAGATGTGGAATAACACCGCTGCAGATGACAAGTAACCTTATGAAAAGAAGGCTTAGCTGCTAAACTGAAGGAGAATTATGAAAAGTGTATTTCTGCATGTACTGGTTTGAACAGAAGTATGCCCCCTAAGAAAAGCCATGTTTTGATATAAAACCCATTCCTTAAAGGTAGAATAATCTGTATTCAGTACTCTATGTTTGAAACTGTAATGAGATCATCTCCCTGGATGATGTGATTTAGTCAAGAGTGGTTGTTAAACTGGATTAAGGGACGACATGTCTCCACGCATTTGAGTGGGTCTTGATTAGTTTTTGATGTCCTATAAAAGAGGAAACATTTTGGAGAATGAGAGATTCAGAGAGAGCAGAATGATGTAGCCATGAGATGCCGAGAGTCCACGAGCCAGCAACCTTTGGAGATGGAGAAGGAAAATGCCTCCCGGGGAGCTTCATGAAACCAGAAGCCAGGAGAGAAAGCTAGCAGATGATGCCGTACTTGCCATGTGTCCTTCCAGCCAAGAGAGAAACCCTGACCATGTTCACCATGTGCCATCTCACTTGAGAGAGAGACCCTGAACTTCATCGGCCTTCTTGAACCAAGGTATCTTTCCCTGGATGCCTTTGATTGGACATTTCTATAGACTTGTAATTGGGACATTTTCTCGGCCTTAGAACAGTAAACCAGCAACTCATTAAATTCTCCCTTTAAAAAGCCATTCCGTTTCTGGTATATTGCATTCCAGCAGCTAGCAAACTAGAACACTGCATACCAGGCTAAAGGAAAGCCTGATATGACAAAAAAACAGGAGTCTTCAAGGCTAAGAAAGCAAGACAAAGGAGGAGGAGGAGGAGGAAGATGAAGAAGATGAGGATGATGAATAAGTTGGTTCTAGCACTTTTTTTCTTGTCTATAAAGCATTTAACCCCCCTGTACACAACTCACTCCTTCTAAAGAGAAAAATCGAAATATAAGGTTAATATTTATTTGTTTTTAGTGTTTTTTATTGTAAAATATAACATTTATACAAAAAAAGCAATACATATCCAAATACATTTTTACAAGTAGTGTAGATTTTAAAGTTTGGTATGGGTTACAGTTCCACAATTTTTTGTTTTTTCTTCTAGCTGCGCCAAGATACTGGAAACCAAAAGAAATGTCATTATAATGATTCAGCAGTCATACTCATTGTTAAATCCTACCTTTTCTGTTATACAGCTCCCCTTTTTTTCTTTTTTGTGAGAAATAACATGTACAAAAAAGCAATAAATTTCAAAGCACACTGCAACAATTAGTTGTAGAAGAGATTTCAGAGTTTGGTATGGGTTAGAGTTCCACAGTTTTAGGTTTTTACTTGTATCTGCTATAAAAGTACTGGAGGCTAAAAGAAATAACAATATAATGATTCAGCACGCATACACATTTGTTAAACCCTACCTTCTCTGTATAACTCCACCATCACGTTTGAGCTTTCTCCTACTCTTTAGGGGTATTTGGGCTATGTCCATTGTGCCAGTTTGAATCTGTTGTGGAACCCAGAAAAACCGTGTCCTTGAATCCTCATTCAGTATTGCTGGGTAGAAGCTTTTTAATTGTTCCCATAGAGATGTGACCCACCCAGATGTGGGTAGTAACTTTTGATTAGATGGTTTCCATAAAGATGTGTCTCAAACCATTCAAAGTGGGGCTACTTACTGGATCCCTGTAAAAGGGAATCATTTTGGCAAAAGCTTGAGAGCCCACGCAGCCAGAGACGTTTGGGGATGAACATGGTAAATGCCCCCAGGGCACTTCATGAAACAAAAAGCCTGGAAAGAAAGTTAGCAGACATCACTATGTTTGCCATGTGCTTTTCCAGTTGAGAGAGAAGCCCTAAACATCATCGGCCTTATTTATTTTTTTAACTTTTTTATTGTATAGTATAACATAAACAAAGCAAAGAAATAAAAAAGCAATACTTTTCAGAGAAAGTATTTGGAACACATATCAGACAAAGGTTTCATTTCCTGTATATACAAAGAACTCATACAACTCAACAACAAAAAAAACAAACAATTTAATTATAAAATGGGCTAAAGATATGAATAGGCATTTTTCTGAAGACCAAATACAGATGCCTTGAAAACATGAAAATATGCTTTTCACTGACTATAAGGGAAATGCAGATCAAGACTACAATGAGATACCACCTCACACCTATAAGAATGGCTGCTATTAAACAAACAGGGAACTATAAATGTTGGAGAGGATGTGGAGAAACTTGGGCACTTATGCACTGTTGATGGGAATGTATAATGGTGCAGCCACCATGGAAGACTTTTGGCAGTTCCTTAGGAAACTAAATATCGAGTTGCCCTATGACCCAGCAATAGCAGTACTTGGTATATACCCAGAAGAGCTGAAAGCAACGAAACAAAGAGACATTTGCACACCGATGTTGGTAGCAGCATTATTCACAATTGCCAAAAGATGGAAACAAACCAAATGCCCATCAACAGGTGGGTGGTTCAACAAAATGTGGTATATACATACAGTGGAATATTATGCAACAGTAAGACAAAATGATGTCCTGAAGCACATGACAAGATGGATGAGCCTTAAGGACATAACACTGAGTGAAGTTAGCCAGACACAAGAGGATAGATACTATATGATTCCACTTTTATGACCACCATAAATGTATAATCAGAGGCTTATAAACAGAAGATAGGAGCTTCTGTGTAGCTATGTAGCTTCAAGATACATAGAAGCTACAGATGGGTGAATTGTTAGCTGATGAGGTTGAAATCCAATGTAAGGGAGTAGATAGGAGCAAATATGATTGTCTAGTGGGTCTACAGTAATATAACCATATTGAAGATGAACAAGAGTGAAAGGGGTTGTATAGACCTACGTGTCCCATTGACTAACACTAGAAATATGAATGAGTTCTCTTAAGAATTACTTCAAAGATATGATTTTTGATTCTAAGATTCTTAAGAGGAGGTTTAGATTTCCTATTTGGCAAGGGTATGTTTATTGGTTTTCTTTCTCTTGGGAACAATGAAATTATCTAAAATTGAGAATGTTGATGGACTGTGGACTTTGGGCCTTCTACATGATGCCTGATGAATGGAGATGGCTGAAGGATGCACTGAAGGAGAATTAGATTGGCGAACAATGGTATATACTTTTGAACAAAGGTTGTCCTCCCACACAAAGGAACAATGTCGTGAGGCATGCACTATGTGAAATGACATGTGGGACATTTGGTGAGACAAAATAAGCCAGAAACAAAAAAAAACAACAGTGGTATGGTCACCTTTAGGAAATGCTTATAAGAAAACAGGGACTAGAGTGTAAGCTTTTAGAGCAGACACTAAGTCCAGAGTGGTGATTATTATTACTGGATTTTGAGAGGCTGTTTTATATATATAACCTGATATTTAGAGATAAGAATGAAGCCAAACAGGTTGGGGTTAAAGTCTTTCAGAACATAGGGGTGAGGAAGACAGTGTCTATATTTTAGAACCACACATACTTTTTGAGACCAATGGAAAAAAGGTTTATTTCCTCTGGAACTGAAATTTTCTGTAGCACATAATCTAATTCAACCTCCTGAATAGTTCATGTGAACAACTGAAACATAGGAAGCACAGAATAAGAAAAAGGTCCTTTAATCCTGTACAGATTATTGTAATGCCTGGAAACATCCTAGAGTATATTAAGCAGATAATCAAAAAGTATTGGCAAAGTCCCCTGAGGGAGGGGAGAAATAATATGAAACTATTAAACCTTACCATCAGGGAATCCCCTGATACTGTGTCAAACTTTAGGGACACCCAAATCAATAGGCCATGCCCTTGATCATGAGGCTTACTCTTGTGAAGCTTATGTAGGTAGCATAGAAGCTTAGACTACCTATAGGCATGCCTAAGAGTTACTTCTGGAGGACCTCTGTTGTTGCTCAGATGTGGCCTCAGTCTCTCTAAGCCCATCTCTGCAAGTGAAATCATTACCTTCCTCCCTACATGGGACATGACATTCAGGTTGAAAGTCTCCCTGGCAACGTGGGAGAGGATTCCAGGGATGAATCTAGACCTGGCACCATGGAATCAACAATTACATCCTGACCAAAAGGGGGAAAAGGAGTGTAATTAATAAAATATTAGTGGCAAAGAAAGTCAAATTAGAGTTGAGAGGCTACTCTGGAGGTTGCTCTTATGCAAGCTTCAGGTAGACCTTACTACCTGTCATAATCTGTGAACCCCCAACCAGGACCGTTCTAGCTAATCCTAAAGAACAGCGAGGGCAATATATAAGATTCCACAAGGGTTCCATGCATTAGAGTAACTTTTCAGAAACCTACTTCTAGATGGGTCCCTGGTCCAAAAATAAGTCCTGAAACCTATCCAGCCTCTGCAGAACATCAGATAGTTCCATCTATTAGTGACACACCCTTCCAATATCAAAAATTTAGAATTGCCATTCTCCAGACAACCCCAAAGAGATGTATGGAACAATCAGAGGTGATGGTGGAATAATATGCAGAAGATAGGACTTAACAACTAAAAATGAATGCTGAATCATTAAATTGATATCGCTTTTAGCCTCCAGTATTTTAGAGCAGCTAGAAATAAAAACCTAAAATCGTGAAATTGTAACCCATGTCAAAGTCTGAAATATGTTCTACAACTAACTGTGGTGCTGTGCTTTGAAATTTATAGCTTTGTTCACCAAAAAAAAGAAGGAAAAAAATTCAATTGGGATGATGAAAAAGAATTTAAGCTCTCTAGCCTCCTATATTCTGAAGCAGCTAGAAGGAAAAATACAAGAGAATTGTATGGTAGCCCATGACAAACTCTGGGACCTGTCTTGTACCTACTTGTTGAAGAGTGCTTTGAAAACTATTACTTTTTTTATTTCTTTGCTTTATGTATATGTTATACTATATAATAAAAAAGTTTTAAAAAATTGACATGGAAATTTAAAGCAGGTTCTTGTAGGTGCACAGCACAAATCAGTTATATATGGGGATGGTAGTTTTTTTCATCTTCAGTTGTCTCTGATGCAGTTTATCCAAAATAATTGTCCTTCTGTTAACTGAATTCCACTCTTTAATTGAAATACAAAAAAAGTTGCAGCTGTTTTGTTGATATCTGAATGTGTCTAACTAAATAAAATTTTTTTTATTAGAAACAAACAGGGAAGATGGTTGACTAGAGTAGCTCAGAATTAGCCCTGCTCAACAGAAAAGTTAGAGAACGGGCAGGAGTGCGACTGAGTTGGCTGTTCGGGAGTGTGGCTGACCTGGGAGAGCCTTCTGCACCACATGCAGCAGCCCTGGTTGCAAAGACTGAAGAACTGAGAGGCAGAAAGCTGGAGCCTGGCATGGAAGCACAGAGATGCGAAGCCTATGAGAGTGCACAGATAGGAACACAGGACTAGGAAGTAAGCCAGGCCATGTTCCTTGGGCACGCTACCCTCACCAGCGCAGCCCTGTGACCAACGACTCACCCCACACCCCACGCACCTGAACCCCATCACCTGCTCCCACTCCCCGTGTTCCAGGCGCCCCCACCCCACCAGCCTCCAGTGCACACACCTGCCTCCATACCTAGACTACCCCCGCCCCCCGCCCATAGTGTCGCACAGCCTCACCCCACCCTCCATGAGCTCAGTGCATCTGTTTACAGCACTCCCAGGCCCATGTGTGCACACGGGCCCCCAATCACATCATTCAGCTCTGGGAACTGCACTTTACAGCAGTCCTAGAACGGCACGTGCACACAGCCCTCAGCCTCACTTCCCAGCTCTGGCAAAGTGCTGACCTGTACAGCCAGGTCACATTTGCCCCCAATCTATGACGGTGTAATGATGACCTGCTGCCACAGCTCTACGCATGTGCACAAAGGGCCCTGTGCCTCAGACCAGCACACACCAGGGTTAAGTCCCCCCGACCAGCTATATCCTCCCTGGCTGCTGGGCGCCCATGTTCACAAGCATCAGCATAACATCCCCAACCTGCGCCCATGTCTGCTCTGAAATCACCACACCATGCCCTGCTCCCTGCTGTACAACCATTCTCCAACACAAGGGTTTAGACTACTGAAAGAAATCAACTCCCAAAGTAAATCAATCACAATATTTACATGCGATGAAGACAGCAGAAGATCACTAAGCATATCACAATGCAGACAGACATAGCCCTGCCTAATGACCAAATTAAAACACCAGAGGAGACGCAGACTTTGGAACAACTAGCCAAACATGTTCATACAACTCTACTTAATAAAATAAGTGGGACAGCAAATGACATAAAGGAGATCAAGAAGACAGTAGAAGAACACAAAGAGGAATTCAAAAGAATAAATAGAAAAATAGTGAAAATCAGAGATTAAAGACTCTGTTGACCAAAAAAAAAAAAAACATGCTAGAGGCACACAACACCAGATTTGAAGAGTCAGAAGAAAGAATAAGTGATACGCAGGACAGGACAACTGACTTCAAAGACTCAAAACAGCAGAAATTCAATGGGAACTCAGGGAAATGATAGGCAAAATAAAGCGTGCAAATATAAGAATCTTTGGTGTCCCAGAAGTAGAATAGAGGAGTAATGGGCTGGGAAGAGTAGTTGAGGATATAATGGGGGAAAACTTCCCAACCCTCATAAAGGGTATACATATACAAGTCAAAGAAGCCCAAAGAACTCCAAACAGAATAAATCCAAATAGGCCTTCCTCAAAGCATATACTAATCAGTCTGTCAAATGTTGAAGAGAAGCAAAAAATCCTGAAAGCAGCAAGACACTTTAATTTCTTCCTCAATTTTGAAGGACAATTTGGCTGGGTACAGAATTCTTGGCTGGAAGTCTTTGTCTTTCAGGATCTTGAGTATATTATACCATTGCCTTCTCGCCTCCAGGATGCTAGTTGAGTTGTCTGAACTGTCTTATTTGATTTCCCTTGTATATAATAGATCGTTTTTGTCCACCTAGAAGATATAACAATCATAAATCTTGATGCTCCCAGTCAAGGAGCTCCAAAGTACATGAGACAGACATTGGCAAAACTGAAGGGAGTGATAGATGTTTCAACAATAATAGTAGGAGACTTCAATACACCACTCTCCTCTATAGATAGCACAACTGGACAGAAGATCAACAAGGAAATAGAGGAGTGCAATAACTTGATAAATGAATTAGACCTAACAGACATATATAGGTCATTGCACCCCAAAGTACGAGGTTATCCATTTTTCTCTACTGCTCATTGAACATTCTCCAGGGTAGATCATATGCTGGGGCACAAATCAGGTCTTTATAACTTTAAAAACACCAAATTATTCAAAGCACTTTCTCTGATCACAATGGGATGAAGCTGGATCTCAATAACCACCAAAGGCCGAGAACATTCACAAATATATGGAGATTAAATAACACACTCTTAAACAACCAGTGGGTCAAAGAAGAAATTGCTGGAGAAATCAGTAGCTATCTGGAGATGAATGAAAATGAGAATACAACTTATCAGAACTTATGGGATGCAGCAAAGGCTGTGCTGAGAAGGAAATTTATTGCCTTAAATGCCTATTATTTCTCTTTTCCTATTTGTTTTGGGGTTTGTTTGCTGTTCTTTCTCAAGTTCCTTCAGGTTTGCTGTTAAGTCCCCTATTTTTTATTTTTCCTGTTTTCTGATCAGAAAAATTCAGCATCCTTTTCTGATGAAAACACTCAAAAGATAGGATCAAAGATAAGTACCTCAATATGATAAAGGGAATATATGAAAAACCAATAACCAGCACTGTGCTCAATGGAGAGAGACTGAAAGCCTTCACCCTAAGATCAGGTACAAGACAAGGATGCCCATTGTCACCCCTATTGTTCAACATTGTGCTAGACATTCTAGCTAGAGCAATCAGGCAGGACAAGGAAATAAAAGGCATCCAAATTTGAAAGGAAGAAGTAGAACGCTCATTATTTGCAGATGATATGATACTCTAGTTGGAAGATCCTGAGAAATATACAGCAAAGTTACCTGAGCTGATAAACAAATTCAGCAAGGTGGCAGGACATAAAATTAGTGTGCAAAGATCAATAACATTTCTATACACAAGCAATGACTTAGGTGAGGAGCCAGTTAATGAAAAAATTCCATTCAAAATAGCAACTAGAAGAATCAGGTACTTAGGAATGAACTTAACTAGGGACGTAAAGGACTGGTACACAGAAAACTACATAACATTGCTAAAAGAAATCAAAGAAGACCTAAATAGGTGGAAAGACATTCCTTGCTCATGGATAGCAGGGCTAATATAGTGAAGATGTCAGTTCTCCCCAAATTGATCTACAGATTCAACACAGTACCAATCAAAATTCCAACAACCTACTTTGAAGATTTGGAAAACCTAACTACCAAATTCATCTGGAAGGAGAAGAGACCCCAAATAGCTAAGAGTACCCTAAAAAAGAACAAAATGTGAGAATTAATACTCCCTGACTTTAAAACCTATTATAAAGCCACAGTGGTCAAAACAGCATGGTACTGGCACAAAGACAGAAACATTCACCAATGGGATCAGATCAAGAGTGCTGAAATAGACCACCAAATCCATGGTCATCTGATTTTTGACAAGGCCCCCAAATCCTCTGAATGGGGACAAAATAGTCTTTTCAATAATTGGGCATAGAAGAACTGGATATCAATAGCCAAGAGAATGAAAGAGGACCCCTATCTTACACCCTACGCAAAAATTAACTTAAAGTGGATCAAACACCTAAGTATAAAGCTTCTAGAAGAAAATGTAGGGAAACATCTTCAAGACCTACTAATAGGAGGTAGCTACCTAAAACTTTACACCCAGAGCACACCCAAAGAAAATATAGATAAATGAGAGCTCCCCAAAATCAAATGCTTCTGCACCTCAAAAGACTTTGTCAAAAATGTAAAGAGGCAGCCAACTCAGTGGGAGAAATTATTTGGAAATCACATATCAGACGAGTTTGATTTCCTGTATATACAAAGAAATCATACAACTCAACAACAAAAGGACAAACAATCCAATTAAAAATGGGCTAGAGATATTAACAGGCATTTGTCTGAAGACCAAATACAGATGCCTTAAAAACATGAAAATATGCTCATTTTCACTGGCTATAAGGGAAATGCAGATCAAGACTACAATGAGATACCACCTCACACCTATAAGAATGGCTGCTATTAAACAAACAGGGAACTATAAATGTTGGATTGGATGTGGAGAAACTGGGACACTTATGCAGTGCTGGTGGGAATGTATAATGGTGCAGCCACTATGGAAGACTGTTTGGCGGTTCCTTAGGAAACTAAATATCAAGTTGCCCTATGACCCAGCAATAGCACTACTTGGTATATACCCAGAAGAGCTAAAAGCAACGACACAGACAGACATTTGCACAGCAATGTTCATAGGAGCATTATTCACCATTGCCAAAAGATGGAAACAAACCAAATGCCCATCGACAGATGGGTGGTTCAACAAAATGTGGTCTATACATATGATGGAATATTATGCAGCAGTAATACAAAATGGCATCCTGAAGTCCATGACAAGATGGTGGCGCCTTGAGGACATAATGCTGGTGAAGTTAGCCAGACACAAAAGGGTAGATACTGTATGATTCCACTTTTAGGACCAGCAGAAAAGTATAATCGGAGGCTTATAATACTGAGGATAGGGGGTTTCGAGATACATAGAAGCTAGAGATGTGTGAATAGTTAGCTAATGAGGTTGAACTCCAGTGAGGGAATAGATGGGAGTGAAGGTGATTCTCTATTGGGTCTTGATATGGGTATTACCATATTGACGATGAACAAGATTGACGTGGGTTGTGTAGACCTACGTATTCTACTGACTCACACTAGAAATATGAATGAATTCTCATAAGAATTACTTCAAAGATATGATTCTTGTATAAAGAGAGTTTAAGTCCAGGGTACAGGGGGATAGCTCACAGCTATGTTCAAAAGGAAGCCAGCAGCACTACCACAGCAACAACAGAGGTAAATAATGGTGGGAGGGACAAGAGTTAAGAGGAGGTTTAGATTTCCTACTTGGTGAGGGTGTGTTTATTGGTTTTCTGTCTTTTGGGAACAATGAAATTATCTAAAATTGAGAATGTTGATGATGGACTGTGAAAGGCCCGCTATATGATGCCCAATGAATGGAGGTGGCTGAAGGATGCACTGACAGACAAGTAAATTGGTGAAAGATGATATATACTTATGAACAAAAGTTGTGCTGCTACCAAAGAAACAATGTTGTGAGGCATGCAACGATGTGAATGAACATGTGAGACATTTGGTGAGACAAAATAAGCCAGAAACAAAAAAACAACAATGGTATGGTCACCTTTAGAAAATGCTTATAAGAAAACTGGGGCCTAGATTGTTAACTTTTAGAGCAGACAGAATAAGTCCAGAGTGGTGTTTATTATTTCTGGATTTTGAGAGGCTGTTTTATATATATAACCTGGTATTTAGAGATAAGAATGAAGCCAAACAGGTTGGGGTTAAAGTCATTCAGAATATAGGGGTAAGGAAGACAGTGTCTATATTTTAGAACCACACATACTCTTTGAGACCAATGGAAAAAAGGTTTATTTCCTCTGGAACTGAAATTTTCTGTAGTACATAATCTAATTCAACCTATCTGTATAACATTTGAACAACTGAAACACAGGAAGCACAGAATAAGAAAGAGGTCCTTTAATCCTGTACAGATTATTGTAATGCCTGGAAACATCCTAGAGTATATTAAGCAGATAATCAAAAGTACTGGCAAAGTCCCCTGAGGGAGGGGAGAAATAATATGAAACTATTAACCTTACCATCAGGGAATCCCCTGATACTGTGTCAAACTTTAGGGACACCCAAATCAATAGGCCATGCCCTTGATCATGAGGCTTAATCTTGTGAAGTTTATGTAGGTAGCATAGAAGCTTAGACTACCTATAGGCATGCCTAAGAGTTATTTCTGGAGGACCTCTGTTGTTGCTCAGATGTGGCCTCAGTCTCTCTAAGCCCATCTCTGCAAGTGAAATCATTACCTTCCTCCCTACGTGGGACATGACATTCAGGTTGAAAGTCTCCCTGGCAACGTGGGAGAGGACTCCCAGGGATGAATCCAGCCCTGGCTCTGTGGGATCAACAATTCCATCCTGACCAAAAGGGGGAAAGATGTGTAATTAATAAAATATCAGTGGCAGCGAGAGTTCAAATAGAGTCGAGAGGCTACTCTGGAGGTTGCTCTTATACAAGCTTCAGGTAGACCTTGCTACCTGTCACAATCTGCCAGCCCCCAACCAGGACCATTCCAGCCAATCCTAAAGAACACCTAGGACAATATATAAGATTCCACAAGGGTTCCATACACTAGAGTAACTTTTCAGAAACCTACAACCTCCAGATGGGTCCCTGGTCCAGACAAGTCCTGAAACCTATCCAGCCTTTCCAGAACATCAGATAGTTCCATCTCCCTACCCTATATTAGTGACACACCCTTCCAATTTCAAAAATTTGGAATTGCCATAGCCCAAACAACCCCAAAGAGAGGTATGGAATGATCAGAGTTCCATTCCATGAAGTGATGGTGGAATTATATATAGAAGATAGGACTTAACAAATGAATATGAACACTGAATCATTAAATTGGTATCTCTTTTAGTCTCCAGCACTTTAGAGCAGCTAGAAGTAAAAAGCTAAAATTGTGAAATTGTAACCCATGTCAAAGTCTGAAATGTCTTACAACTAATTGTCATGCTGTGCTTTGATATTTATAGCTTTTATATATATATATTATCGTTTACAAAATAGGAAATAAAGTCGATTGTGATGATAAAAAAGTATTTAAGTCCTCTAGCTTCCTATATTCTGGAGCAGCTTAAAGGAAAAATATTAGAGGATTGTATGGTAGCTATGGCAAACTCTGGGATCTATCCTGGAACCACTTTTTGAAGAGTGCTTTGAATACTAATGGTTTTTTATGTCTTTGCTTTGTATACATGTTATACTATGTAATAAAAAAGTAAAAATCAAAAAACAAAAAATCCTAAATATGCTCAAGGAGATAAAGTAAAACATGGAGAAAGAACCCAAGGATATCAGAAAAACAATATCAGAATCTCAGTACAAATATACACATTTTTTAAAAGTACCAAACAAAAATATAGAGTTCAAGACAACCATAACTGCAATGAAAAATTCCCTAGAGGGTTTCAATAGCAGATTGGAGCAGTCAGCAGAAAGATTAGGTGAGCTTGAAGACAAGAAAATTGAAATGAATCAGGCTAAGGAGCAGAAGGAAAAGAAAATGAAAGAAAGTAAACAGAATCTTTCATAAATTGTAACAAATGTATCATACCGATGCATGATGTTAGTAACAGGGTGGTATATGGGAGCTCTGTATTTTATAAATAATTTTTCTGTAAACCTACAACCTCTCTAATTAAAAAAAAAAATAGTGAACAGAGACCAAGAGACCTGTGGAATGCAATCAAGCATACTAAAATACACACTGGGGGAGTCCAGAGGCAAAGAAAGAGGGAAAGGGAAAGAAGGAATATTTAAAGAAATAATGTCGGGAAACTTCCCAAATTTAACAAAAGACATGAATATGTACATTCAGGAAGCCCAGTGAATGCCCAACAGGATAAATTCAAAGAAAACCATGTCCATGCACATAGTAGTCAAACTGTCAAATATCAAGAACAAGGAGAGTCTGAAAGCTGTCAGAGAAAAACAACAAATTATGTACACTAAGTCCCAAACAGATCTAGTGTCAATTTCTTAATCAGAAACCATGGAGGCAAGAAGGCAGTGGAATTAATAGAGTGTTGGAAGAAAACAATTCCCAACAAAGAATTTATATCTGGGAAGACTGTCTTTCAAAAATGAGGGAGCAACCCCTCATTGGGCCTTAATTGTCTTGCTCTTAATTTCCCTCCTAGCCCCCTGCCTCTTACAATGTCTAAGTTTGTTCACAGATCAATAACAGCTGTGACCAGCTCTGAGAACATACTTCTGCTACAACTGAAATTTGAAAACCTATGTCTGTCAGAACACGAACATCACTACCAGCCTGTTCCAACTGAAGATGCCCAGAAACCCGATTAATGATGCCCCTGCTCAGCTCAAAGCAGTTTCTACCCCCCACTAACTACGCCCTTTTGTCTGCAGGAAGTAGCTAAAGTAAGAGCATGATGTCTCTGCCCCCTCCAAAAATTGCTTCGAGCTGGGCTAGAGCATCCCCCCAAACCTAACCCCAGCTCCAGTCCATTTTATTAAAATAAAAAGGCAGGAATGTCAGGTCTCAGAAAAGGAACTTTACATATAAAATGGACTCTGTAGCCCAGAGGCCTCTGTTTCTTTCTCTCAGCTTCTTTTCCCCAGCTTCTTTTGCAGAGCCTGATGATTGAGAGACAGAGCAGTGTGTCAGTAACAGAGCAGTGTGTTGGAACCCCAGCAACCCATCAAATCATAAGTTAACAAGCCCCCATCCAATCAAGGGACAACACACCACCTAGTAGGCATCCTCCCCTCCTGATGTCACTCTCTCTTTCAAACTCAACTCCCAGAACAGAGAGTGGTTGCCATCTTCTCTTTCTGCTAATTCCCCAGGCAGAGGAGTCATTTTCAGGCTACCACCTGCTTTCTCCCTTTCACTCTCCCGCCTACATTCTCCCTGCTTCCTCACCTCAACAACTGTGTTAAGCTTTCAAAAAAAAATGAGGTAGCGTGGGACATGACTACCAGGGGTGTGGACCTTCCTGGCAACGTGGGACAGAAATCCTAGAATGAGCTGGGACAAAGCATCAAGGAATTGAGAACATCTTCTTGACCAAAAGGGGAAGAGCAAAATGAGACAAAATAAAGTGTCAGTGGCTGAGAGATTCCAAACAGAGTCGAGAGGTTATTTCTTTTGCATTAAATAGATATCACCTGTTTACTTAAGGCGCAATGGAGGGGCTGGAGGGAACTGCCTGAAAATGTGGAGCTGTGCTCCGGTGGCCATGTTTCTTGAAGATGATTGTATGATAATGTGGCTGTCGCAGTGTGACTCTGTGGTTGTGAGAGCCTTGTGCCTGATGCTCCTTTTGTCTACCTTATGGACGGACAAGTAAAACATATGGATTAAAAATAAATAAATAATAGGGGGAACAGATGTTAAAATAAATTTAGTAGATTGAAGTGCTGGTGATCGGTGAAGGGGAGGGGTAAGGGGTATGGTATGTATGAATTTTTTCTGTTTTCTTTTTACTGCTTTTTCTGAATTGATGCAGATGTTCTAAGAAATGATCGTGATGATGAATATACAACTAGGTGATGATAGTGTGAGTTATTGATTATAAAACAAAAACAGAATGATCATATGATAAGAATGTTTGTGTTTGTATGTGGTTATGTATCATAAATAAAAAATAAATTAATTTTAAAAAATGAGGTAGCAGTTAAAGCATTCCCAGATAAACAAAAAATGAGGGAGTTCATATATAATTTTACTGATCAAATTACCTACCAAGAAACCATTGCTAGAATATTTTTTTAAAAACCCAAGTTTATCAAATTTTTTCCTCTGGCTGAAAGAATATACAAAACAAGGAATTTTTTTCCTTTTTCCTTTTTTGCATATTTTTTAATTGCTAAAACTTACCATACAAACATTCTTAGCATACAAGCATTCTAGATATGGTGTGCAGTCAGTGACTCACAATATCATCACGTAGTCGTAAACAAAGAATTTTTAATGAAAAAAAACTCTGCACTAGACCTGGAAGCAATGCTAATGGTTGTTTTTCAGACTGAAAGGAAAGGACACTAGACAGTAGATCAAAGTGGCATAAAGAAATCAGACAAATAAAGAATAAGTTCTGGATGCCAAAACTCAAGCCATATTTATAAATGTATAATTAATTAATATTTGGCTTAACTGGGCTTGTTGGGCTAGTCTGAGAGATGTTATTTTTGCTATTTTCTAGGGCGCAAATATTTTCCAGTTTACATCAGACAACTCAGTGGACTTCTAAAATACAACCCATTTTTATGTTGGAGGCTCTCTGTTATAGAGGTTTCTCTATAGTTATGCATAAAATGTTTTAACTACAAAATTGAATAATATATAAAGCTGCTTTATGTCATAGTAAAAATATTAGTATTAAATTTTAAAAATGGTTAAAATGATCTTTATGTTATGTAAATTTTACCACAATTGAAATTAATTAATTAAAATGTAGCTGTAAATGACCCATGGGCTAAAGAAGAAATCACAATAGAAATTAGAAAATACAAGGACAGGACAGAACCATAGGAAACATGGAGCCTAATTTCTAGGATATCACTAACAGTAAATGTATAAGTGTCAATGTATACTAGAAACAAAGAAAGCAAAATATCGGTGAGCTAAGTGTTCATCTCAAGAAGTTAGAAAAAGAACAGCAAATTCAACCCAAAGAAAATAGAAGAAAGAGAGTAATTTTAAAAAGAGCATAAATTAATTAAATAAAAAATAGTCATACAACAAAGAGGGTCAACAGATCCATCAGTTGGTTCTTTGAAAAGACTAACAAAATTGATAAACTTCCAGGGAGATTGATCAGGAGATACTTGGAGGAAAGGAATTGAAAATAATGAATTTAGAGTTTCACCTAGAAATAAGCTGTAGCTGGATGTATTGGCCGTGAAATCAAGAGCGTTTTTATCAGGATGTACAACAGTACAGTTTGTCATTAGGAACATTTACTCATTTATGTCCTGGTGCTTGGGACACATCAAGTTGACAAAATAAAAATCCTGCCCTCATAGTTTTCATTCTAGTGAGAAGAAACAGACAATAAACAATAAGCATGATAATAAGTAGATAAATTATGTACCGTTGGAAAGTTTTACATACTGTAGGGGGAATGGAATGAAAGAGCAAAGCTAAGGGGCCCAGGCGGAGCTAGAGATCTTGTGGGGAATTGGCTGTGGGAGGACCTGCCGGGTCATCATTGCCCAGCCAGGGGAGGCAGCATGTTTGAGCTCAGATCAAGCAGGCTAGTAGCAGGGTGGTGAGGATGAATGGAAAGGCTCTTCCTCTTACTGCTGTATTGTCAGTTAAACTGTTTTCATGACTCAACCATATTTTTTGGTTTGTTGGTCTTATTTTGTGTTGTGATTGGTTTGGATTTTCTTTTGCCAAAGCTCATTAAAGTTCTCCTTTTCCCCAGCAAAGAATCATTTGCCCTAACCTTTGAACAATTCTAAACCTACCTAAGCTAGGGTTAAAGTTAGGAGAACTTTTTGGCCCTGTAATAACTCACAAACATGCCTGCAGCTCTTCTCTAGGATTCCTCACTCAGGCTACAGCAGGCTGGCTTTCAAAACATGATTTCAAGAAGGGTGTGCAATCTTGCAATATTTAACTTTGAGGCCCTGTTGCCCACCCGTCATGGATACCAGCTGTGGATCTAGTTTCCTTCCTAATAGCTGAAATGGTGTGTAATGAAATTTTCCAATGCAATTCATTGTGTTTCTTCACAAGGTAAACACATCACAGCCCACAAGGCCTAAGATGCCAGTTGTAGTTGAGGTTTGCCTGAAGAATGTGCTCATGTAAATATTTTGTTTTGTTTGTTTTTATTGTTGTTTAGGGCATGTGGAGGGGCAGGATCAATTTATGTTTCACACTTGCTGGAGACACCATTCAGAAAAGGCAACCGAAATTTTAAAAAGCCTTTGGGTTATACAGATTTTGGTAGCAGATTTCTTACAGAGAATTTTAAGAATGAAAGCTGGTCCCAATATTCCCTTCAAAACCACTCTCAGATATAATCTTTCCACACTCCCATTCACATGGTTTTCTCTGAAAAATTAACTGACAGTGTTAAACCTTTTGTCATGTTCTGCTCATTCTTTTTTTCAGAGATGCTATAACAAAAATGAAAGATGTCTACCTAAAGAATCCTCAGATGGGAGACCCAGCCAGTTTGGATCACAAATTAGTAGAAGTTGGCCATAATATAGAAAAACTGCGACTAGAGGCCCAGAAATTTGAGGTATGAAGAACCTGTTGTTGAAAAGTTTTATTGGGAGTGTGAGGGAGAAAAAAGAAAGAGTGTTCTTAAATGTTTGTTGTTGTAAGCTACCAGCATTTCTTTGACTGGGAGAGATGAAGCTTGGAATGTCGGATTGTTTATGAGTTACGGTAAAAGGAGAAATGTATACTTATCCATAGCATATTCCGTTTTAACTATCCCCTAAAACTGACATTGTTTTAAGTTGTATTTATACACAGTGTTGTTAATTTAAGCATTTTACTTAACTTTGTTCTGTCTGATCTCATCGTAATAATGGCTATGATCAGGAATATACAATCATCCATCATCTCAGTGAATCAAAAAGGGAATTTAGAAAATCAAATTATAATATGTTAGTGTTCTTTCAGAGGACCCATTATCAGAAGGCTACGTATATGAAAATCAGTAGGAAACACGGAAAACTTAAATGTTAAATTAATGTGAGAGAGGAGTGCTCAAAAGCCGTAGGTCTTTTTCAGAACCCCCACTCAAATTTAAAGACTTACATAGCATGGAAAACTACATTAGGAGCTGACTATTCCACTTAGGTTAGATTATTTCTAGCAATGAAGGGCCAAAGACAGTTTTTGCATTCTCTTTAGAATCCATCAATGTCATTATTGTTTGCTCTTTTAGCACCTAAAAATGTCCTTTTCTGATCATTTTTACTTCTTTGCCTTCCTTATGCTATTTCAAATATTGCTGAAGATAATTTTATCTACTTTGATGTACAAGTTTCTTCTCTATTAAAAAAAATGTGTACACCTAAAAAATAGGAAGTGTGACTTTCAATTGAGTCACTGCTTAAGTGTACAAGTAATGCCTTCATGTTTCCCAGTGTGATCTCATGCTCTCAGAATTTTTGGAAACAGAAAGGACTAGAAGTGACTTGTCCAAGATCACAAGCTGCTTCAAAGCCCACGAGGATAACAGAGTTCAGTGTTCTTTCCCCCACCTGTGAACAGTTGCTTGCATATAAGTCTGCTTGTACTTCCTCAGCTCTGGGTGAAGGTTAAACTTTTACCTTTCAGTACAATTACACAGTCAAATGCAAGTAAATCGGCGTCTCTGTCCAATAAGGTCCTTTTCATATCAGTTTAAGGCCCTGAGTTTTGAGCCTTAACTCTGGTCTGGTCCTCCCGTGAGTTCAGGCCAGAGGCTTTCATTGCTTTTGTTTCCAGTCCTGGCTGTCTGAGGTTGAAGGCAGGCTCCCAGCACGAGGTGACCAGGCCCATCGGCAGAGTGGAATGTATGACGCTCAGAACCCACCATCAGTCAACAGCTGTGCACAGGACCGGGAAAGGTACAGTATCTGTATGGTACCATTGGTTTTGCTGCCCTGCTTTCTAGCAAAGGGGCAATTTCGCTTTGTATTTATTTCTAACTTCTGGAATCCCGATATGAGCATATATCACTTACTATGTATTAAAATGTCTGTTTTGATTGACTTGTGAGTTTTCTCATGGTGCAAATTTAGAATTCAAAATGAAATAGTGATTTAAGCATGCAGTATGATTTAAGACAGTCCTAATTATAACACTGATGCTTGCAAGCATTTTGCTGTTTCGTGGACTGAATTTGAGACCTGACTGGAGTCAGTTGCTATAGTTGCCGTGTGTTTTTCTTTCTTGAGCAGCCCAGATGGCAGTTACACAGAGGAGCAGAGCCAGGAGAGTGAGGTGAAGGTGCTAGCCACGGATTTCGACGATGAGTTTGATGACGAGGAACCCCTTCCTGCCATAGGGACGTGTAAAGCTCTCTACACATTTGAAGGTAGCTCTTCATGCCAATTGAATTACCTGTTGTTGTTTTTCAATAAGCTATATCTGAGTCACTCTTCTCTTTCTGTGACCAGAACTTTCTTTTGAAGCCTTCCACATCTTTATTCTTTTGTTCTACTCATAGTATTATTGTCATCATCATCCTCATCATCACTATTATTATTTGGTTGATGGCTGTATATATTGAGTTATGGTCCTTACATGTTAACAGCTTTCAAAGAGCTCATCTGAAGTGAATACATTTCACCCATTTCTTCAATATTCACAGACCTCCTATCTTATAAATTATGGCCCTCGAATGGGGTGAGGATGAAGGCACCTGCCCTTAGGGAAATAAAGGAGATATGTGTATCAGAGAGGGCCGCTGTAGTATTTATCAGAGGAGGAATACAGAGTGATGGGGGCTCACAGGGGAATGAGATCACTTCCTTTAGAGGGTGTAGAGAACACTCTGTGCCGTGGTGTAGTAGAGGGTTGGGCTTTGCCAAACATGGAGTTGAGGAAACCACAGGGTTCATTGTGGCTGGAGCTCAGTTCCCTTGAATAGTGGAACAAAAGACCAGAGAGTAGGAAATGCCAATTGGGTAAGAGAAAATTCAGGTTTTATTTGATAGTGGGGAACAGCTGAAAGTATTTGAGCAGAGGACTGAGATGATCAGTTGTACCTTAGATTTATTGTCATCAGTTAGAAAATATGGATAATAGTGAGAAAGACTAGGCTAGTGTTTTCTAAACTGATGGACCTTGAAATAATGTCCTGCAGAATATTAAAAAGGATGCTGTGAAAAAAAGCAGTTAGAGCTCAGGTAAGTTTAAGAAGCCCAGGAATAAATTAATTTTCCAGATTTCTTTACTATTTTACTATTTTTCTAAGAGCCTTTAATAGACTAAATGTTTGTTGTAACGCAATACGAAAGAGAGGTACCAGATAAAATGTTCTCAGTTTTATTGCTGGCCAACCCCCCACCCCACCCCACCCCCGCTCCCACACACAATACCTCCCACTAGAAGCTCCCTAAACAATTTGTGTTTCAGAATACTCTTTGGGGACCAGAGGCTAATATTTTGAATTTATATTAGAAAATGGTCTTGGAGGCTTAATTAACGAATGTTGACAAGAGATGCTGCAGTTGACAAAATTGGTTGGACTCGGGGCTGATAGAAGTTGGGGACAAGGACAGGAGGAAAGCAAAGATGATTACCAGAGTTACATTCCTAGGAGAGTGAGGTGTGCATTGAAATAAGAAATTAAGAAAATCTAATTTGCAAGAAAACAATGAGTCCATTTTCACCCATGTTGTTTCAGGGGCTAGGACAGCATCAAGGTGGAAATGTGCTACATGCGGTAGGAAAGTGGGACCTTAGCTGTGGAAAAAGTCCGTAACTGGATAAAGAGATGTGGGGTTACTGTTTAGAAAGGTGTAACTGAAGCCTTGGGAGTGGTTTCACCCCAAGAAAGGGATCTGAGAGAGACGATAAAAACAGATAAAGGGGAAATACCTGCCATTCGGGAAGGTAGGAAAATGGGGACTCCCTGGAGGAATTGGAGAAGGATCCTTAAAGAGACAAGATGTGAAGACCTGAGAGTTTCTGTGTGGAGGTTTTGGGGTGGTGGGTGAGGAGTCAGTGGTGGTAACTGCATCTGACAAGTCAAAGGGGGATGGATTCTGCATGGGCTTATCTTTCACTGTACTTATTTCAATGCATGGGTCCTTCTTTGCACTCTCCCTGCATTTAGCAGGAAACTTAAAATGTCTTGATGATGTTTTTTCAGGCCAGAATGAAGGAACCATTTCGGTAGCTGAAGGAGAAACACTGTATGTAATAGAGGAAGACAAAGGCGATGGGTGGACCCGCATTCGGAGAAATGAAGATGAGGAGGGCTATGTCCCCACTTCATACGTCGAAGTCTATTTGGACAAAAATGCCAAAGGTGCTAAGACTTATATTTAATATCACTTAAAAAAAAAACTTTTTTAAAAATTGAAATTGTTTGCCCTCACAACTATGACTGTTACAGGCAGTTCTTCAAAGACGGGCCGGAGCGCACCTCAGCCATGTTTTCCTGTAGACCCCAGCGGACTGTTAAGCACTGTTCGCCTGACTTTCCTTGGCTAGTTCCACTTGCGGAGCTGATGCCTTATACGGAGAGCTGACAACTGCCAATCTAAAACTCTGTCATTTGAAATCTGATAAACATTTCTTCTTTTGGAAACATCTTTAGATAACAAGAATAAAGTTTCATTCTAGCTTTTAATCAATATTCCTGAATTTAAAGGTCCACAGATATTGTGGAGGTTCAGATGACTTCAGCTCTCTTATTTACACCTGGTATCCACCATAAACTGAGCTACAATAAAATGTTACATTTTATAACTTAATAAATTGAATTATGCTAGTTTTTTAAATTATTCATTTTAGAAGAAATCATAAAATAAAATCTTCCCCCTTCTTGAGTAAAGAAGTAAAGTTAAATATCCTTGCATTGGTACTAAAAATATGTAGTATTTTTACTTAGTTCATCCTGATTATTCTGTTGTGTTAATATGATCCCAGACAGCCAATTGATCTCTGGAAAAGTCTGGTCAGTTAGCCAGTACGTTTTTTACATATGACACCATTGATGTAATTCCACCAGATTGATACAGTTGATCAGATGTGTTAATTCTGTTTAGATGAGCTTGTATAAGAACAGTGCATATCTACGCCTCAAGTCTCTCTTGTTTTCATCTTCTCACACTTGGTTGCCCTTGTGTTGGAGTTGTGTGGCAAGCAGAGCTCCGTCAGGCACACTCCCCCGGGGGGCTGTAAGCAGAAGGCAGCGCGGTGGCGGTTACTGCCACACAGAGCTGTAGGTCTCAGCACATCACTGTTCATAGAGGGTGGTAGTGTGCAGTCGTTGGTATCTTTACGATCTGGAGCTTGAATTTACTAGAAATTATTTTAAGTAGCAAACAATGCTCGTTTTAGAAAATTATATGATTAACTTTGGCCAGAATAAAAAAAAAAATTCCTCACTCTCTTTAGAGAAATACGGGCCATATAGGAATTTGCATTTTTAAGTTGGCACTGAAGCAGGAGGATAAATAATGAAATTGGTCACTTGCGGAGACAGATACCGAACGCAGTGTCTAATTGTGCCCAGTGATGGGAAACTACACCTAGGATACAGCAAACCAGCTGTAAATGGGTCAGAATGAATATGTCAGTTTGAGATTTTTTTGTAGTGTGTGACTTTGAAATTATTTATACATGTCCTTCTGACTTTTAAATAGGAAAAATAGCTTCTTGCTTCTACAGTGGGCTCATTTTATAAACTGGAGTCAATTTAAATCTGATCTTTAAAGTGATAACTGCACATCAGGGGACTAGAAACAAGCAGAAGTTGTTTTGGATGGCCTGTGTTTCAACATTCTAGCAGGGAGTTAGTTTAAATTTCACAAGAGATACCAAAATAGAATTTAGTGACCTTTACTTAATGAGAGTATGATTTAAAAAAAAAAAAAGATAAGAGTCTCAGGAAGTTGCTAATATGGTACATAGAATTTCTAGTGCCCTTCATTTAGTTTTCAGTGGTTCAGATTACAAAATATTAAATTAAATCCAGTAAATTGATCTTGGCCAGCCTGATTTTTTCTAATGTATGTTAATTTTGTCATTAAAATTTATTTTAAACAATTACTGACATAATATCAATATGGCCACTGAACCTGACCGCAAACCTTTTTCCGGGAAATTGTTTCAGTTCTCCTTTTTTAGCATTGCAGCAAGAAAATCAGCTGGCTCTTAAACCACAGGGATTTGTTTTAATGAGCAGTAAAAGGTATCAAGCTTTAGGCATGGTAACCTAGCAAATGGGAGATCCAAGATATTAAAATCTGACCTTCCCATCTGATGGCAGATTCCTTCCAGACTATTAACTACCGGAGAATGCAGACTAAACAGTTGAAAGGTATAAAATGGAGCAAGACAACATTAGCCTTTTAAAAGCCTGTCTTGAAGTTGTTTTCTTTAGAGTTGTGCAAATTTGATTTAGGAAATAACTCAGATGGTTGCATGGGGGTTGTGTGTGCCCATACATTTATGATCATTATTTTAAGTTGTATGCCTCAGCACCTATAACAGATGACTCTATGTAATACTGACTAAACAGTTAAAGATATTTTATAGTTTCTGTTCCTTTAGTCAATGCGTGAAGTATTGTAAACCACATTGAAACAATTCCCAAAGAATTTCCATTTCCATTCAAATTATGCTTCATTTTCTTCCAACAGTTCTCTGTTAAAATAAAAGAAGCAAAGCCTCTGCTTGTTTATAACGTTTTCTTTCTTTATTTTAGAAATACACTTACAGATTAACAGTGTGTTTATAGAAGCCTTCCCCACCTGCCATGTTTATAAATCCGTCCAGCCTCACCCCAAGGAACACTTCCCTTAAAACCTCCTATCCAAACAGACTTGCCCAAGCGAGGCTGCTGCTTCCTGAAGCCCATCACTCAGAGCAGTTATTTTATTTTAATAATGCCAGTATACTTTTTTTGTGTGTGGTATCTAAGATGTGATAATTTTTGAATTGCCAAAATATGAGTAACTTTCCATTGGCCAGCTGAATTGTGACCTCTTCTGTGGTTTCGTTTTTATTTTTCAAATGGTTTTGTTAAATATTTTCATACTGCCCCCCTCCCCCACAGAATATTTGTATATACTGCAATTTAAAAGCTAAAAGGATTACTTGAACTCATTGTTTTAACGATTTACTCTTTTATCTGTTTGTTTCATTGGCTATTTTGCTGCTTAATGACCTTTTTGTTTTTATAACTGCTGGGGAAGCCACGAGGACTGTTCCACCTTCCTAGGTTCCCCACTGGCTGTTCCACACTTGACTTTATTATAGACACTTGGTTCTGAGTAAGTCTGTCTGATTATGGCCAACATGAGTGTTTATTCTTAGTCTAAAAGAAAAGAATCTGTCTGGCATCTTTTAGTTGTACCCTTGTATCTGCCACTCTAATAAACATTATATTTTTCTCATTGTTGTGTATTTTAAATGATTTTTCACCTTTTCAAAAAGTTATTCTGTAATATATTTAACCCTTTTATCTTTAGTAACGGGGAATTTTCTAGCCAAATGCTTTTTTAAAATTCTTTCTTTTTTTCCCTTTTAAATGATGATCTTCCTTGTTTCTTACCATGTGTGTACTGAAGGGCTTGACGTATCTGTTTCTCTTGTTTCTTTTCTACCACCTCAAGACGAAGAACTTTCAATATTTATGGCTCAGTAAGCACTAAATGATAGTTTTACCTTTCGCCAAAGATTTTATATTTACTGCTAAAGAATGAGGAGAATCTGGCCTTTATTTTCCTTGCATCATCTTGGGAAGCTGATCGCATTTCTCACTTTCTCTCCAAAATAAATGTATTAGGAAGATCAGTTGGGGTGGATGGGCCCACCAGCTAATAGCTGGGCTTCTCTTACCCCTGAAGGAAAAACGAATAAAAATTGAAATAAGACAGTGAAAGTTCCTTGTCTCAGAGCATGCTCTGAAAGTCCCTCTCCTACCTTTCTCTCCTCCTTCCCTCCTTACCCTTCCCCCAGGGCGAGGCCATTTGCACAGCAGAGCAAAAAGCCCGCCTCTAACCTACTGCCTTCTTCTCTAACAGAAAGTTTTTTTTCTTTCTTTCTTTTTGTGTTGTAGATTCCTAAAGGTGGTGTGCGCCGCGAGAGCCTCGGGGTGAGCCTTCCCAGGAGAAACATTCGGTCTGCTTGTCTTCACAGGCCTCAGACATGCCCAGGGAACAGACTCAGGCTCTGGTCTGGAGTATAGCATTTGAAATTGCAACCAGAAATGACATCCTACGCCCTTCAGCTGCTTGCCTTTTTTATTTCTTTTCCTTTTACAGCATGCAACTCGTGGCTCAGCTATTTTCATGGCCCCCTCTGGCCACCCCCTTGGGGACCAGTCTTACTGAGGGGTTTCGTTTTCCATTGCAACCCCTCTCTGTCTCCCCACGCCAGGCCACACAGCAGCCTTCTCCCTCCTCCCTCCCCACTCTGCCGAGGGCCACAGACAGCTGGATGAGCACTCCTACCTTTCACTTGCTCCTTGGCCCTCAGCCCAGCTGGTGTGCAGCCTGACCTTCTGCATTTCACACTGTGCCTTTTGTGAAAACTTTGCCACGGGGTTCCTCGGGAGACTCACAGAGTCTGGATAAGGAGGGTCAGACACACACCCGGTAGACTGAGCACCCTAACTGCATTTATGTATTCTCGAATCATTTACGTGAGAAGATACTTCATCTTTTCCAAAGTCCATTAAATGTTCAGAGGTCTTATTCTGATTATGGATTTTTGTCTCAGTTTTAGAAAAACACTCTCCAGTCTGATAGCTCCTGTGGGGCACTGGGGCTTGCGTATATGTACACACATTTTTGTTTGGAGCCATGTATGCAGGGGTCCAGAAAGGCCCAAACTAGTAGTCACATTCCAGCTCATGTGCTAGCCCTGCTGTCTTGCCTGTGTCAACCTTTTATAAAGTCGAGGAACGTCCCAGTCTATCGTATTCCTGTCGTTTCCCCATTAATGAAAACTTCAGATCATGGTGCTTTGTGAACAAATATCTCCCCTCTATAGTAGCTCACTAAAAGTGAAAATTCCTCTCTTTTCCATGAATTCCAAGATTTGCATCTTAGGATTTTAGCACTTTAATCACCAAAGACCATGGGATGTCTCTCATGGTCCCCCGAGTTATCCTGCAGCTACAGCCTGTGCATTTCATCATGTGCTCTTTGGGCCACCCTGAATTACTTGAGTTTGTTTTGACTAAATTTCCTTCCCAGTATGGATCTTTGAGAAAAAAATAAGTTCATGTAGACTGTGGCAATTTCTGCCTTAGAGCAGCCTTTCTTCTTATTTGGTATAGAAAGTCAAGAGAAATAATTGGCTGTGAACTTCAGTGAATGAGCACACCATCAGAAGCCCAAGGATGAAATTGGGCATTTTTATTCTTTATCTGGCTTTTGGTAACTAGGTGGTCACCCTGAGCATTCTCAATTCTTGTTGCTATTTATGAATGTAAGACAAGGAATTCTTACAGAAGTGGAAGGGACAAGGACTGAAAAGACAGGTCCTAAGGTCAGGTCAGTCTTTGTTCAGTGGTAGATTGTGTGTTTGGAAATTAGGAAAACAATTCCCCTCAGCAAACCAGGGTTGACCACACACCACACTACAGGAGCAGCTCAGTCAACACTCGGTGACAGGAAACCACAAGCGAATAAATGCCAAGGGTAGGCAGTTGAAGAGGAAATAGCTTCAGGTTTAAAAAGAGAATGAAAATGAGCCTCCTCTCACCCTTTCTTCCTCAGAACTGAGGCTGACTCCAGGGGACTGAAAACTCTACCTGCTGGTGAGCTTCTCTAGCTGTGGGAGTCCCAGGGCTGCTACATAACCCACGGGCTTCCATTCCCTACAATTGGTGACCCAACTGTAGCACGCTGGACAGTCAGGCAAGAGGACTGGTTTGGCAGGTGATATTGAAGCCAGGATGCTAAAGGGTGAGAAGAGTCAGGAACTCACCTCTGACTCAGCAAACCCACAGATGCACAGTTAACACGGTCCCAGCGGCTCCATGGAGGGCTCCTCTGTCAGCTGGGGGCCAGATACCTCCAGGAAGTTCTGAACATTGCCAAATCAAGCTGACCACTTTCCACCCTACAAGGATGCTGTATGTTTTTTTTTTTAATCTCTTTTTAGAGCCTCAATAATGCATGTGCATTGCATCTTCCATATCATGGGTCTGGATAGATTAATTTCTTGCAACATATGGAAAAATATATAAGCTGCAGTAACTTGATATTTTAATGTCTGTTGAATCCAGTGTAGAATATGCTTGAATCTCCCTGTGTCCCCTACACCTTTTTTTTTCTTCTGTATCACTTGGGTCACAAAAGAATGGTTTAAGTGCTTAACTGGTGTTTGCTTCTTCAGTCTGGCTTTGTGGAAAGAGCAATGCTGTACCAGCCAGACTTATTAAAAAAAGAGATGAGTTATTACATGATAATAGTTGAGATATATCATTTTTTCTGGGAATCCTACTGTGAAATCATTTATATATATTATGGAGCAGTTCACAAATAGTAGAAATGTGGGATGTCCCATGTGCTTCTCATTCCTCCTCATCTGCTGCTTTTTCTCCACCAGTGCTGGAATACTGTTGCAATGTAAAAACGACTAATTTTAAAAGAGCCTGCCATGAAAATGACTTAAAAACAAAGGGAAGAAATGGAACTTACCATTTGCCCAGTTTTTCTTTTTAAGGATGGGAAAAAATAAAAAGGCATGGAAAGCTGCAGTGGAATTTTCCTTTGAGATTTTATCACTCTCGTCTTGGAGCTTTTAGGTTGTTATGCACAGTTGAAATAAACCCGTAGCTTCCCTCACCAGCAGTAGCACAAAGGCCTCAAATGCCTTTTTGGTAACATCTATAATTACAGAAGTTTAATGAACATGAAAAAGTTATGTTAATGCTGAATATTTTTCCAAAAATTTTGATTTCATGCTTCTTATTGGCTCTGTCTCCTGTTGTTTATATCAAAAATCTTAAAAATACATATATACAAAATACTATTCTAACATGATGCTGAGCACCTTTAAATTTCATTGTGTGTGCTGCACCGATCCTAAACTTTGGAGGCGTTTCAGTGTTGTAAAGGGCATCGTAAAAGGTCCTCGGATTGCCTGTTTGTCTCTGAAGATGGAATTCAGCCAAATAAAGTGCTAAAGTGCTTCCTTTGGAAGGCTTATTTCACCTTTGTAACTGTATGTTAATCCTCTAAATGTTAATAAAAATATAACTTCTGGCACACTATCCTAAGGTTGTTTTGTTTCACAAAGAGGTGACCCTGATCACAGAAGCGTCTGGCTTGTCAGAAGTATGCAGGATTGGGAGGGTGAGGGGTGGGCTCTGGCCTGCGCCCTGAATACTGACTTACTGTGCAAACCCAGCACACGCCATGTGGCCCTCTGCTCTGTGAGACCGAGATAGCTCTAAATACCATCCCATCCCTACCCCCTCAGGGGAAATGCTGTCAGAGTCATTGGTGAAGTGAGATTCAGGTTGAAATCAGTCCAGAGCCAGGCACACACCTGTGCTGTGCGTGTGTGTGTGTGTGTGTGTGTGTGTGTGTGTGTGTACACGTATTCCTCACCGTTAGGACGTTTTTTCCATGCAGATCTACCTGCCACTCTAGTTTTCCAGGGACCCTACGGGAGGAATGAAATTGGAGCACATGTGCGTTACACTGATGGTCTGGGGTTACAAGTGCTCAAACCCATGTCTTGGTAGCTTGGCTGGAATCACTAATTTTTGTGAAGTTGCAGGCACCTCTGAGCTGTTTCAAGACAACTTTAAAGGTTGGGACTTTTGGGTCTGGCTTTTATTGGATGTGTGTAGGAGGCTCTGTTTCCATATCCAGATTTAAAACTTCACCCCCCCCCAAAAAAAAACTTCACCCCAGCCTCTTGCAGGTGATATTATTTTGTGCCTGTATCTCTGTTTTCTAGGAATCTTTAGAATTGTTCTAGGAAAACAGTTGATGTGAGAGTGGAATATTACCTGCTATACCAGGTGTGGGGAGGACACCCCTGCTAATGCAAACTGACTTTGGGGGGTACTGGGGGAGGTCAGCAAAAGAGGAAGAACCAAATGATAGCCAGACACTGTCGTCTTAATCTCCTCCTTAAGAATTGATGTCATTGGCTCTTTTTTAAATACAATTTTATCAAGATGCATATTCACATACCATATAATCATCCAAACTGTACAATCAGTGGTTCATATAATCATACATCTGTGCATTCATCACTATTTTTGAACATTTTCATTACTCAAAAATAAAAATGAGAAAGAACACCCAAAACATCCCATCCCCACCCCCGTTATTATTTTTTTTTTGTCTTTTTTCTTACCATCGGTCCATACATACGATAAAGGGACTGTCAGTCACAAGTTTTTCACAATCACATGGTTACACCTTAAAAGCTCTGTAGTCATTCAATTATCTTCAAGAATCAAGGTTCTAAATAAGAATACAGGGTAAAGCATGACAGTGTCTGTATTTTAGAACTTCACCTACTGTATGAGACCAAAGGAAGAGAGCTTTATTTTGCCCAAAACCTAAATTTTCTGTAGCACACAATCTAACTCAACCTGTCTGGACAGTTAATTTAAACAACCCAAACACAGAGCCCAGAATGGGAACAAGGGCCTGTAATTCAGTATAGCTTAACGTAATACCTGAATACATCCCAGAGTATGTTGGGCAGATAATGAAAAAGTATTGGCAATAGGAGCACATGGATAGTTCTGTAGTGGAATTCTCACCTGCCACGAAGGAGACCCTGGTTCGAGTCCATGGGATATGAGTTGCCCTGGCAATGTGAGCTGTGACTCCCAAGGATAAACCTGGCCCTTGTACTGTGAGATGGACAATGCCTTCCTGACCAAAAGTGGGGAAAGAAATGTAATAAAATAAGGTATTAGTGGCTAAGAGAATTCAGATAGAGTTGAGAGGCTATTCTGGAGGCTATTCTTACACAAGTTTCAGCTAGATATTGCTAATTGCCACAGTTTGCCAAACCCCATCAACATCATTCCTGTTAATCCTAAAGAACACACAGGGTTCTGGGATCCTACAAAAGTTACACACACTAAAACCTCCAGATGGTCCCTAGGCCATATACGTCCTGAAACCCAGAGGTACCAGTCTCTCCAAGAACAGCAACCAGTTCCATCCCCCATCCTATATTGTTGGCACCCCTTTTCAACATGAAAAAAGTTAGAATGGGCATAACCCAAATATCCCTAAAGATGTGAAGAAGGATCAAAGGAGAAGGGGCATAATTGACTAAATCATTATGCTGATATTTCTTTTTAGTCTCCAGTGTCTTGGAGCAGCTAGAAGGAAAAACCTGACATTGTGGAACTGTAACCCAAACCAAATTGAAATCTGTTCTGTAACAATTTCTTAAAATGTACTTTGAACTTACTGCTTTTTTGTATAGATGTTATATTTCACAATGAAAAATGTTACGAGACAAAGGCAGTGGATTCTTCTTCCCAATGCGCTCAAATAAACAATTCCTAAGACCGGGTTTCAAAGAGAGAAAATGTTTATTACTGGGCACGTAGCAGGAGAGCAGATGGCCTATCAGCCTAAGATCTATCTCCCTGAACTGCAATAATTCTGATATTTTATAGAATTAAGAGAGAGGCAGGCTTTGGGATAATGAGCTCAGTGGCCCCCAGATGATGTCATTAGAGATGATCTAACTATTGAGCATGCACAGATTGATTACACGCTTAGTCACAGAACAAGCATAAGAAAATGGCAGCCTTAGTATGATGATGTGCATAATTTTTAGTATTATAATAAGGTATAGATGACTTGTAGGTTAAAGTCTAAGCTACTGTGCATGTCAGGTAGGTCCACTTTAGTTAGTTCCAGTCTTGGTTATCAAGACAACTTTGGACTTAGGGTGGGTTAGTTCTGGACTGACCCAAGACCCTTCATTAAGACTCTAAAGTTGAAAAACAGGATAAATGGTACAAATGAAACAGGAACAAAAATAAATAATAAGGGGGTATGGGGGATTTGTGATTGTTCTTGTTTGCACGCTGCCGGAATGTGACATACCAGAACTGGAATGGCTTTTATAAAGGGAACTTAATAAGTTATAAGTTTACAGTTCTAAGCCTATGGAAATGTGTAAACTAAGGTATCCAGGAAAAGATAACTTAATTCAAGAAAGGCCGATGCATCTGAACACCTCTTTCAGCTGGGAAGGCACACTGTTCCTTTGCTCCTAGGCCCTGCTGCTTTCAGCTTCTGTTCCTGTCAGGGTTTGTCACTTTGCTCTCCAGTGCTGGCTTTCAACTCTTGGCTTCCCTTGGCTCTCTCCAAGTTCTGGCTTGCTTAACATTTCTTGGAGACGTCCGCTGAACTCCAAACATCTCCAAACATCTGTGGCTTTGTTCTCCAAATATTGGCACCTGTGTCAGCTCTGCTCTGAAGTTTCTGTCGGCTCTGAAGTTTCTGTCATTTTTGACTCTTTCCAAAATGTTTCCTCTTTTAAAGTTTCCAGTAAACTGATCAAGACCCACCTGGAATAGGGAGAGACACATCTCCATCCAATCAAAGTTCACACCCACAATGGGTGTGTCACATCTCCACAGAGATAATCTAATCAAAATATTCCAACCTACAGTGTGGAGTCAGGATTAAAAGAAACAGCTGCCCCCACCCCCTGCCCCAAGATTGAATCAGGATTAAAATGACTTTTCTAGGGTACATAGTATTTTCAAACCAGCACAGTGATGTTTTGGGTGTTCTTTTTACTTTTGTTTTTTGGAGCAACAAAAATGTTCAAAAATTGATTGTGACTGATGAATGCACAGATATGATAATACTGTGAACCACTGATAGTACATTTTGAATAATTATGATATATATTCACATATCAATAAAATTTTATTTAAAAAGTAGCTAGAAGGAACTACCTGACACTTTTGAGTTGTAATCCAGTAGCCTTGATTCATGAAGATGACTGTATAACTATATAGCTTTTATGGTGTGACCATGGAAAACTTTGTGACCGACACTCCCTTTATCCAATATATGGGCAGATGAGTAAGAAAATAATTACAAAGAACAAGTAAGTAATAGTGGGGGAGGATAAGGAGTGTGGGATATTCTTACGGTTCTTTTTTATTTTTTTATTTTTGGAGTAATGAAAATGTTCTAAAATTGATTATGGTGATGAATGCACAATTATATGATGATACTGTGAACCACTGATTGTATACTTTGGATGATTATATGGTACGTGAATATATCTAAAAAAAATTGCATTAAAAACCACCAACAACAACAACAAAAACACTGGCATCACTAAATGTGAAAGCTCCCTGTGGAACACCAGGCCCTGGGATGCAGTGTCAGAGGCCCTAACTTCAGGAAATGGTGTTCACAGACAGGTCCCAAGCTTCGCCCAGGCCCAGAGCACCAAGTCCCAGAGTGACCAGACAGGGCCTGCAGGGGCTGCTCTGTGTAAACTGTCACCAGTGGGGAATCTTCCTGTGGGTATTGGCTTCATCCAATGACCATATCTGGCCCACCTTTCAAGGGAGCAGAAGGGTTCAATAAAGAAAAGACACACGTGCTTGATGGTGTTTAACGTGGCTCCAGCCTCCTCTTCCCTTCATTCAGTATCCAGATGGTCTCCGGGTTCAGAAAGCCCAGTGTAAAGCCTCTTTCTGTGTGCGGTCGTTTGTAATGTTAATTACCATGGCTCCAAGATGCCTGCGGGGGCTAAAGGTGATCCCCTCCCCCACAACAGTGAGCTTCAATTTTCCCTCCAGAAACAGAATTAACTGAAATGAACACAGAGACAATAGTATGGGCTGTGCGATGAATATGTATTTATTATGACATTCTGAACACAAACCAGACAATTCTGATGAAAGGAGAGATTACAATCTGAATGGTGGAATCTCTACGTCACAAACAGTACATACAATATGCAGCCGCAAAAGCTCTGCAGTAGGTTCCCTGCTTGCTGCAATAGCAGCTTTCAAAGAACTGTGGCAAATATCAAGAAATCCCAACACCGCCTTGTTCTTTCTTTGATCAACAAGATGCTGTAGCTGGGAAGGAAAGGGATCCCGGTAAAACAATAATAACTGAAGTGAGCAACATTCTAAGAGAGGCCTCTTAGAATTTCCACTGACATCTGCTTTTATAGTGAACGAAGGCCACAGTAGTTCAGGGGTTTGGTCCCAGGATCGCTTCACAGTTCTACTTCCCCATTTGCTTTGACCCTGATGTGATAAACATCTTCCCCAGCTGTCTGATCCTGGGGCTTTAGTGCCACCAGAAACACGACTCCAAGCCTTGTTATGCTTGGAGTCCCAGTGCCTCAGCATCCAGAGGAGACACTCCTGGAGACTTAACTTGTGAGAGATGCCCCTAACATCACATCCTTGCAGTGGGGCTCTATGCAGCTTATCAATGTTGAGGAAAAAGGAAAAGTGTGTTTCTTCTGCTATTAGCTCTCTGGGAAGCTGCCTTAGCAGCAAATGATAGCAAGGTGAGGTATTTCTGTCTGATCATCTGGTTCCCTGATGGTGGGTCAGCAAATATCCCATAATGATGAACCACTCGGCTGGGGGGCAAATTATGGCCAATCCAAGGGGCAGGTTCAGCAGGACAAAATGAGGGGTCGGGAGAAGGGCAGCTGCTTCCAGAAGCATCCCCTATTGACAGAAACTCAATCTATTCCTTGTATCCCAATCATGAACAAGTCCAGAGTCTTAAGTCTGCAGGAAAAACACTGAGAGAAACACGATTTCAGGGAGGCTTTCTGGTTAAGCAATGCAGGGGTAAAGCAGGGGCCACTGGGAGGAGCTGGCTCTGGTGACAAGTGTGAGCTCCTGCACCGCCTGGCGTTTTCAGTTACTCTGCTCACCAACTTGGACGTCTACCATTGTGACTGTTTTGGGATGGGACAACATACTTCACAGAAAATACCTGTGAAGCAGCAGCTGATCCCTGAACCTCTATCCTAAAGCCACAGCATCTGACTGAGAAGGAAGCAGCATCCGGCCCCAAGCCTCAGGCACCCATGGGCCCGGGGTTCCAGGCACAAAAGCTGGGCCCCAGTAAGAGAGAAGGCAGGTTTGGGAGACATAACAATGACAGTGGCTCATCTACGCACTTCGGGGTCAAAGACCCAAAATAACGTCACAGTCTTGGTCATTTACAAGCCTGACATTAATATATTTCCTAGTTGCAGCATTACTCACTGTGAACCAAAACAACTTTTCTGCCTCTTTACATGTCTGGGTTTCCAAAACAGTCTGCCTCTCTTCTGGAGTATAAACACACCCTCTGCAGAGAGGAGGAGCAAAGTGGGGCCTGTGGGAGCCCATACAGAGGGTTCTCCTGAGCAGCCTCATGGAAGATGTGTTCAGGGATGCATTCTTCCAACACTCACAGGGATATAAGAGGGTTTCTGGAAAGGGAGAAGGGGACCTGAGAGCCCCCGGGAAGGACCCAGCCAGGGAGATGTACAGACTGGCCTACAGAGGTCACAAGGCTCGGGTCTCAGCTTCAATTTTTTGCTCCCCATGTAAGCTCTCCGGGTCCTGAAGCTGGGCCACACTTTGTCGGATGGCAATCTCAGGGCCACCTCCGTACAGGTTGTTCAGGTAGATCCAGGTCTCCTCTGATATCTGCCCATAGTCAGCTCCTGCAGTACACAACACACCCTCAGAAGGAGGATAGGACCTGACCTCTCTCCCTAGAAGCCACCACTTTGGGCAGTGGAGGCTCCAAGAGTGCAAGCCCCAGGGGTAAGAGAAGACAACAGGGGCTTTTCACATGAAGTTTCAGATATAAACTCAGGATGGGAGAAACATCCATTCTACTAAGAACCATGAGGACACATCTCTGACTGCCTCCCCATTTCCCAAGTGGTGAACTTGACTGGGTAGGCAAGGCCAGTGGAATGTGGTCGAAGTGGGATGGGGCATGAAGTCTGGAGGAGCCTATAGAGGCCAAGTCTCTCAGTCCACCTGTTTGGACCCCTGGGTCTGGACTCAGGTAGGACATTGCTGTCCTCATGGAGGCTGGGCTTTCCCTGACTCTGTGACAGGCTATAAGGGGGCTCCTGGAAGACCATGACTGGGCAGCCAGCTGGCAGCCAGGAGAGGCAGAGGGGGAACCTGGCTCAGCCAGGGAGGAGAGTGATGGAGGCCAGGCAAGACTCACCCTGCTTCAGTTGGATGTGGCCACTTCCTTTGATCTGTGTGATTCTACTATTGTCAATGGGTCCTGGGGGCTCTGGAAAAGACATGGCTCAGGTTCAGCACATCTGGGCGCCTCTAGCAGTGGGACTCCCAGTCCTAGCCTCTACCCTGGCCCACCAGCCTTCCACAGAGAACACGGCCATTGTGAAGGTGTGACTCTTCACACCTGGGGCCCTGGAAAAGCTGGCCTGTGCTCAAAGGGCCCGGGCTACAGGGCCCACATGAAGTCCTTGAACATGGCGAGGTGCTCAGGGCACCGAATCCTGACCTCCTAGAAATCTGAGAGTCAGGAGGACTCACAGCATCCTCTACCCAGTAGAGGGGATTTTAAGAACTTCTGTGCTGGTTTCCGTAGTCAGCAGGAACAGCACCAGACAAATAATGCCCTAATCCGATGGCAGCTGCCCCTCACTGGGCATCCTTTCTGTATGCCTGACACTGAGCTTAACACTGTGCAAGCATCATCTCAGTTCATCTTCAACTACCGTATGAGATAAAAATTGTTTACAGGAACAGAAACTGAGAGGCAGGTTAAGTAACCTGCCCAGGTCAAAGCTAGCAGAAGGCAAAGCCAGGATCCAAGCCAGGGCTGCGCTACCAACGTCACAACCTTACCCACAGCCATGACTTGATCAACAACACTAGGGAGGTCGCTGGCTGTCCCTAGCCCCATCGTGGGCCAGCCAAGGTAACTGAATAGTGGTGAGGCCCCTCTTCTTCCCTAGCACTGCCTGGTGCCAGTGTACCGAGCAAAGGGCAAGTGTCCAGTGCATAGAAACTACTGGCTTTGCTAACCCTGTAGGCTCCCAGGTCCCAGCCTGGTGCCTGAGAGTGGGCTCAAGGGCAATGAAGGTAGGGACACATAGAGGCCAAGGCGCAGGCTCTGCTGCTCTTTGCCAAGGACTGCTAGGGGATCCTGGAAACCTCCTTTGTGATGGAGGCTGTTTCTTCCTCTGTAAATGGAAGGGGTCAAAGGATACAGGGTCCAAAGTCCTTTCCGGGGAATCTAAACCATCTTATCAACTATATTATTTAGGACAACAAAATCCACAAAGGAAAAGCCTTGCAAGAGAAGGAGAGAAACCTCCTCTGGCTTTCCTGTCATCAGTAAGAATAGAGAGTAGGGGGGACAGGGCAGAGAAAGAATGGCTTCCTGTCATACTGCAGCCAACTGGCAAGAAGGCTCTGGGGCACAGGGGATGGCCCCAAGAACATGCAGCCTGGCTTGCAGTGGGGTTCAAGCTCAGGAGATGAGAAGGGCACCTGTGTTCTCTGTGCATCCTGGGAAGGCACCCTGGGAGGGGTAGCAACAAAGACCTGCCATGCAGGCACAGACCCTTGGATCCCACTGGGGTTCAGGGGCCACCGCAGTGCCCCTCATCCATTGGTATCTACGCGCAGGACCTCACCACCATCCTCCTCCCAGAGAGGCTGCCCCACTCCCAGGAGATCACAGCACAAAGCTCCTCCTGGGGGCCAGGGGGAGGGGGGTGCCGGGCATAGGGCCAGAGACCCTGTTCTACTCACCACTGTCCTTCCCCTTGACAAAGCCCTCCCACTCCCGGAACCACTGCATGCTGATGCAGTAGATGACGCCTGGTGACTCCTCGGCTTGGAACGCCTTGTTCAGCTGGGGCCGGGGGCGGGTTGCAGAAGGGGTGAACAGAGGGTAGGGTCAGTCTTAACAAGGGCAGTTGCAGCTTTTTCTTTATATTCAGCATGAGTTTTCCAACTATCCCCCCTCCCCTTAATTCTTCAGAAATACTAGATGCTCAAGGTAGAAAATTTAGAACACAAAGACAAGTTAAAAAAAAAATCTCCCACAATTCCACCAGTTGGAGATGACTGCTGGGAGCATTTTGGTGAATCTCTTTTTTAATACCTTCTTTTTAACTCAACTTGAATCACATAGTTCATGTTTCCCCCCACTTAACAGAATACGTGTATTTGCTCACATCAGCTATTCTGTCATTTTTTAATGGCCATAAAGCACAGCGACCCTTAATGCTTTTACCCCATCCTTTCTACTACTAAACAAGAGGCCATTTCTAGTCTCTCCAGTATAACAAACAGCACTGGAGGGAGGGAACGTGCTTGAGGAGCCTCAGGCCTTCCACACATCTGTTTCTATTGAAGAAGACCCTTTTCTAAATGGGATCGTTCTGTGAGTCCTGTTTTACAATATTCTTTTTTTACTTAATGCTCTATCTTCCAAACGGCTGCCCGACTACACACAGTTTTCTCATTCCCGAGACCCAGTGTGTCCCCCGCAGAGGCTGGAGGGGCAGGCTGGTCTCACCACTCCCACCTGCATGCACCTTAATGAAGGTTTCCATCTCAATCCTCCTGCGCTTGGCCAGAGCCTCAATCTCCACCTGGCAGATGGAGCACACATACAGGTGGTTCACAGCAGGGCCGCCCCCAAACCTACACCCCAGACGGAGGGAGAGAGAAACACAAACTCTGAGGGAAGGGCCCAGGGTAGGGAGTGGTAGAAGCTGAAGAGCAACTACTACCCTCCATGCGGCCAGTTTCTGCTACTCCTCCTTGGGTCTCAGATGACGGTGAATCCCCCAGGAGGATTTCCCTGACGTTGCCTCTGCCCTATCCATCAGGTTCTCCTCAGAGCCTGGTCACATGACTTGTTCTCTTGTCTGTATTCTGAGTGCCACAAGAGCTGGCATGGTTGCCTGCTCACTGGCATGCTCAGAGTACCCAGCAGAGCGCCTACCATAGAGCAGGCACATCACAGATCTCTGCTCTCCTGGCCTCTGAGTTTTGGTGGCTGAGATCTCCCCTGGCCAGGCCCTGAGGACAATAGTCAAAGGGAGGGTGCAAGTAGGAGAGTATGTATCCCCAGTCTGGGATGTCTCCACAGGACTCGGGAATGTCTCTCCTGACCCACCCACAGGCAACTGAGGAGGGAGAACATTTGCTCCTGACCTGCAACTAAATGCAGCAAATCTATTACAATAAGAGACACCAGAGCAAGGAGAACTTCTTGGCCTCTCTTTCCCAACTTGTATGGCCACACCCTCAGCTGTGGCAGATCCTACCTGCCAGCTGCAAAATGACTGTCATGGACGGGCCTGTGACCCAGTCTGGGCTGCTGAGGACCAGGGCTAGACTAGTCTGCAACAGGAGAGCCACATACTCTAGGTCTGGATGAACTTGAACCTGGAAGCCCAGAGGCCAAAGTGCCTGCCACCACCCTGCCAGCCAGAACCCAAAGGCAACACAAGCAGGGCAAGGGACAGAAAAGAGAGGTCAGTCTGGATGGGCCACCATGCTACCTTACAGGCAGCACTACTTAGGACCTTCAGTGAGGTGGGCCTATACAGTCACATCTGCTTAAACCAGTTCTCTGCCCCTTGTGACTGGAAGGGTCCCACTGAATTCACACAAGTGATGAGCATCTTCTTCAATGCAGACACAACTGTACATGTTCCTAGAAAACTCCCAGAATAGAGTCCCCTAAAAGCTGGGATTCTTCTTTCCTGTTCTATTGGCTGAGTGAAGGACAGCTTGGGGATTCATGGGTGTAACTCCTTCCTCCTTCCCCTGGTCTCTTTTCCCACCCAGCTGAGTCCCAGAGCAGTGTAAAGGCAGGGTGGCCTCCCTAGAAGAGGCTGGCTCTGGGCACCGTACCTGTTGTAGAGATGCTCCCAGACATTCTGGGGCAGGATCACCACCAGGTCATCAATGTAATGGTATTTGTTGGGTGGGATGCCTGTGGAGGAAGGTACAGGAAGGGAGAGCTGTCACTCAGACTGCCCACCCTGGGCTTCCATCACGGAAAAGACGCCCCAGTTAAGCCTGCTAGTGAGAGTGCCCTCACCTCCATGGGAGCAGAGAAAGGTATGGTTGCTGATGGGCCCTGGCTCAGCGAAAGTGTTGAACTTGTTGAGCCATTCACGGGATACGTAGAAGCGCAGCAGGCTGGGCTCCCGCATGGCGGCCAGTGATACCACCTGCTGCCGCTCCCGTAACGCCTCTTCACTGCTCTTCCTGCAGCACGGTGGGGGAGAGGAGGATTAGGACAGCAGCTATGTCCAGGGTCCACTCAGCATTGCCCATCCACTTCCCAACCCCCTCAGCAATTATCTACATCTCAGCAGCTGCCCCTGCCCTGGGTCTGGCCACCATCATCTCCTCCTTACACCCCACTACCCTGAGTCTGGGGTAGAGGAGCCATACATCTTTCCCACTTTTCTCATAGCAACCTGAGGGCTCTTTCTTAAATTCAAATCCTTACTTTCCCCGAACTTAAAGCCCTTCCAGCCTCACCCCTCAGAGTAAAGACCTGCAGAGCAGTGGCAGGACACCCAGGGCCCTTGGGGCACCAGGTGTGGAACCCAATCACCACTTCTTCAGCAGAACCCAGGCTACCATGAGCAAATTTCACTCCACGCCCCACACCTGTAGAAAAGGACATAAGCCTCGGCATTCTGCACCACCGTCTCATGGACCTCGGTGACATACTGGTCATCGAACTCATACCACTGTCCATTAATCACATTTTGGCAGTAGGCAATGTAGTGCCCACCTGTGGTGGGAGAGACAGGCAGATTACAGAGACCCTAGGAGATAAGGGGAAGTGGCATCAGAAGCAGAGGGTTGGCCAGACTCACTGCTTGCTGTGCCATGGTGGCAGATGACTGAGAGGAGGTCGTAGGTGGTGATCTGAGACATGCAATCCTTGGCAAGGAAGGGGCGCAGGTCAAGCCCCTCCAGGGGGAAGGAGACGTGGTTGTTGATTTTGAACGAGTACATCAACTCATGCCGAAAGCGCTTCAGGTGAATACACAGGATCTGAGGGGAGGGGAGGGGTAAGGTGCTGGTCGTTTCAGAGCTGGCTAAAGCCCTAGAACTCTCAGCAATCTTATGTGGCCTCACAGGAGGGCTCTGAGACCTGACAGCTCCAGGACACCCACTACCTGCCTTGGGACCCATGCATTTAACCACTCAGGGTCTTGTTGTCTAAGCAGAAAATGGTAAGAAATCTTACAGCTAAATGCACAGGCCATCTAGAGAGACTGAGCTCATGGACTCCATCTGAATAAAGAATTTCTATATAGATGCTGAACTAGGCCCACTTCAAATCATATGGATAAAGGCAGACAGCCAAACCTAACTGTTGGGCTGTGCTACCCTTACATAGGATCAACTGCCGAGATAGACTATTGCTAAAATGGCTGGGCTACGCTGCATAGGAAACTGACTTCTCTGTCGTGGGCCCATCAAGCTAATCATCAAAATAACTTTGACAACCAGTTCTGCTGGTACCAATTTTTAAAAAGCTTCTCAGTGCACAATCCTGAGCACTGAGACCCCATCTTAGGCTACTCTCATCTTTGCTCCAGCCTCATGGAGCCTTGCTTTGGGCCAGCTCATGCCTGCCTTGTTTTTTTCTCTCATGCTGTTCCTTCCCCACTCTCCTTCCACCAGGTTTCCAGAGGCTGACACCACTACAGCCTTAGAAAAGCTATTCCTGATAGCCCCAGCTGGGCCAGGTCATCTATCCCCCCACCCCACTCCACTAGTGGCAGGGAACTTATCTGTCTTACTCGTTATGGAGCCTCTGCACCCCCCGCCGCAACCCTGCCCAGTGGAGGGCCCTCACAAAACACGTTGAATGATGACCATGCTGAGGCCACCAAGAAAGGGCACCAAGTTACAAACTGAAAAATGTGTCCTCTCTAAAATGTCAAAATTGGTGGATCTGGGCATTTGAGGGGATGGGGATATGATAGAGCTCTCTGTATAGGGTTTGTATTATTTTTGCAACTGTTTTCTTAGTTTGAAATTATTTCAAAATAAAAAGCTTCAAGAAATAAAAAAAACAGTGTCCTGTCCAAACAACTAAACTTTCGTCTCTCAGTCAAATCAATAGAACCACCACAGGTCTCTTTAGCTCAGAAACGAGCTGCTCCCAAATGGTGAAGGGGATGGACCATCCCAGAGGACTGCAGGGTGCTCCACACAACATGACATAGGGGTCTGCAGAGGAAGCCTCCAGAGGCAGAGAAGACAGGGTAGGCTACTCAACTTACCTCAGGCAACTGGAGGACTTTACAGTACTTCACCCCATTCCGCAGCCTGGGGAGGGAAGAGCGAGGGAAGGGGAGAGCATGTGCTGCTGGCCTCAGTATAGAGGGAGCAAAGGGGCCAGATGCGCATCCCAACCACCACACACCCAAGTCACTTCTGTCAGTTCAGGATTGAGCTCCCCAAGTGAGGGTGAGATGGGGGAAGCCCAGGAGGAAATATACAGCACACAGACAGCACAGAGATTGGAAGATTAGGGAAGAGACCCAAGACACATACACTTACTTTTTACACCGTTCACAGCTATACATATTGTCACCTAGGACAGAAAATATAAGGTACAGAGGTCAGCAGAAAAGAGAAATAGGGTTCAGGAGCTTAGATTTTTAACAGTAAGCATAATGATTTATGTCTAAGAAATACCAGAGAGGTACCAAACAGAGGGGAGGCCCTGGCTAAACCATAAAGGCAGAATCCAACAAAAGGAAAAATGGATATATTTGACACTAAAAACACTTAAATTCCTGAATAAGCATCACCATAAGCAAAACTGAAAGGCAAAATGGGGGAGAAATGTAACATTAGAGAAAGAAAATGTATTAAAATCTTTAATATATAAAGAGCTTTCCCAAGGTTAATAAGATGCCCAATACCCAGCAGAAAAGCAGGAAAAAGAGTGCAAAATTTTTTTCAAAATAATAAATTCAAGAGCCAATATACATATGGAAAATTATTCAACCTCATCAATAATCCAAGAAATGCAAAATTAATGATAGTTTTGCTCATCAAATTGGCAAAAATTAAAAACAGGTTAATACTCTGAGAGGATATTAAAAAAAATAATGGCTGAAAACATTCCAAATTCAACAAAAGGCTTGAATATACACATCTAAGGTGCTTAATTTGGATTTACCCAAACAGGATAAAACCAAATAGAAGTGAGCTGTGAAATATTATGATCAAATTATCAAATGACAGATAAAGAGAATTCTGTAAGCCTCAAGAAAGAAGCAATGTGTTCACATACAAAAAAGCCTCAATAAGATTAAATGTTAGTTTCTTATTGGAAACCATGGAAGCAAGATGGCAATGGGATGACACACTTAAATGCTGAAAGCAAAAAAACTGCCAGCCAAGAATTCTTTATCTGGCAAAATTGTCTTTCAAAAATGAGGGAGAAGGTAGTGCGATGGTGGTTCAGTGGCAGAGTTCTCGCCTGCCATGCCAGAGACCTGGGTTCAATTCCTGGTGCCTGCCCACAAAAAAAAAAAAAGAAGAAGAAAAGAAAAATGGGGGGCGGGGGGAGACTAAGACATTCCCAGATAAACAAAAGCTGAGGGACCTACAAGAGAACTAAAGACAGTTCTGAAGGTCAAAAGGAAAAGGAAAGGACTACAGAAAACAGAGCAAATCCACAAGAAGAAATAAAGAACTCCAGTAAGGGTAAAATATGGGCAAATAAAAATGCCAATACTACTGTAGTTTTGCTTTGTAACTCTATTTTTTACTTTCCACAGGATCTTAAAGGCAGATACATAAAATGTAGTGATAAATCAATGGCTTGGGGATCATAATGTATAAACATGTAATTTCTGACAAGAATTTCATAAAGGTCAGGGGAAGGAGGGGTATAGGAACCTAATTTATGTATCTATTGAAGTTAAGTTGGTATCAAAGCAAACAAGAATATTATAGTTTAGGATGCTAAATTTAAGTTCCGTAGTAAATATGAAGAAAATACTAGAGAATATACAAGCTCTCAGAGACAGAAATTAGAATACAAGTTGCCAGGGGCAGAGGTTAGGGAGAACAGGGAATTGGAATAGGGTTTCTGTTTGGGGAGGTGAGAAAGTTTTAGTAATGGAAGGTGGTGAGGTTACCGCAACACAGTGTATGTGTTAATCCTATTGAATAGTATGCTTGGAAGTGGTTTTGAAGGGAAACATTAAGCTGTATTAATGTTCTTGCTTTTTAAAAAAAAAAAAATAAAAGCAACTAAAGAGACAATGACAATTATATGAACTGCATGATGCTCAATCTGATAAGGGAGAAGAGAAGGCTTAAGAGAAGACATTATTGGGACACATGAAAAAACTGGAACATAGAATGTAAGCTTTATATCAAATTTAAGTTTCTTGAACTTAACTGCAATTAAGGTGGTTATATAAGAGAATATCCTGTTCATAGGAAATGTACATGGCATGGTACAAAAATGTGATGTATACAAACTACACTCCAGTGTTCAGAAAATGGATTGATGCATAGATAGACAAACAGACAAGTAGACAGACAGATGGATAGACAGGAGGATTGATATACTGATGAATGATATGACAAATGTGGCAAAATGTTAAAACTGGTAGATCTAGGTATCTGGGGTATAGTAGTTATGTCGGAGTTCTCCGTATGGAGTTTGTATTATTTTTAAAACTGTCCTGTAAGTTTGAAAGTGTTTCAAAATTTTTAAAAAAGTATTTCAAAATTTTTAAAAATTTAATTAAAAAAAAAAAGATTACCATCAAGAGTTCTAAGGCAATGGGGCTGGGAAGAACACACAGCCTGAGACCCAGCTTGGCTGGTGACAGGGATCAAATACTAACTTACTCAATTTTTGAAGCAAAATCTGACAGTGTATCCTATAAACTTTAAACCACACATTTACCTGAGGAGTAGATAGTGCATGCTTGCACAAGAATCAAAACAAGGCCCCCAAAAGCCTTCAGGGGCTTCCAGCAATCCCCAGCCCAGCCAGCCCAGTTCTCTTACCCTTAAGCTCATCAGCATCAAAAAAGGCAGCTAAGCAGTCTTCCAAGGTGACAACAGGCCCCCAAAACCAGCTAGGGGTACAGGATACCACGAACCTACAGAAACAGAAAGAGGGTGGGGGGTGCTGCCAGGACCTGAACAAAAATAAGACGTGGAGGAACTTTGGGCTGACGTTTCTCCAGGCCTGAGGTCCAGAAGGACCTTGAAGAGCCTGAGAGGCAGCTTGGCATGATGGGTGAAAGGGGCACAGGCACCAAATCTTGGCACCACTGGTCACCGGCTGTGTGTCTAGAGCAAATGATTTCACTTCTCTCTGAGCCTCACTTTCCTCCTCTGTATAGGAGTAAAGATCATGATGCTCCAGCCTGTGGGTAGCTATACAGGGTTCCAACATCGTGCAGGTAAAGCACGTCCCACGATACACAGTGAGGGCCAAGAGAACTGCCCACTGCTCTTCCCTGCAAGGTAAGTGCCTGTGAACTCCAGCTACTGCCCTACTTTCTACCTGCCTCTTGTCACTTTCCTTACTGTTAAACTGCCCTTCAATTCCATAGGTATATCCTTTGTTTTTCAGACACAGGACCATCCAACCTAGGGCATGAGAATGCTGGCTAGGAACAACCTGCAACCCCTCCCCCCACATAGCTAACTGCTGCTCATTCTTCAGCCTCAAGGAAACTTTCCCTGATCCCAGCCCAGGGAAGAGCTCCCTTCCACTCTTCCCTACTCCTCATAAACACTTTACTTTGGTGCTTAAGGCCTATTTCCTGACCAGACTGTGAGTCCCAGGAAAGCCACGCCAGAGTCCATCTTGTTTCCCTATTTGGGCAGGAAAGTGGGTGTACCGTCGAATATATTCAACAATGAAGGCAAGCCAGCCTTGGGTGGCATAGTTGTCTCCACAGGTGCCTGGCTTGGCTGGCACATTCTGATAGAAGGCTGAGTGGAGCTTGGCCAGGTCCTCCTTGCCAGGAATGGGCAGCGACAGGTCCTGGAATGTCTCCACTGTGGTGGATACCTGTGTGGTTGAAAGGTCAGCCTGGGTCTCCACATTCCAGGGTGTCCCAGACCAAGACCATGCGGCATCTGCACCACAAACCCAGCTACCAGCTGCTAGGTGTGGGAGAGATGGTCTGTTCTCCAAGCTCTAGACATGGGAAGCCCTGGATTCTATCCTTGGAGAAAGACAAGAAGCACCGGATGGAGAACCTATCCTACCATCCCCAACTGGAAGGAGTATTGCTGAGACTCCTGGCAGCCCACATGTCCTTCCCCATCCCAGAGGCACTCACCCGATCACAGGTGAGACATTGCATGCGGCTGAGAATGGAGCCATCAAAGATGTCTGAGATGACGCTGCGGTAGCGCTGTTCCTTCCGCCTCCGGCTGCCTGCAGTCAGTACCTGAGCTAGGGATACAGCACGGGCTAGGCCCAACCTCCACCTGTCTGCCTGGGGCAAGAGATGGGCACTGGGGCTTCCTTTACAGGACATGAGGTCAAACTTTTTAAGTTGTGTGACTGGGTTTACAATTCACTGAGCTTGGTAAACTGGGGCTACCCCATTCATGTCCTAGTGGTATTATGAGATTCAGAGAGATGCTGTGTGAAAAGTAAGTATCCCCACCCTTGGTGATAAGTCCTCAAAAACAGCAGCCATTGGCATTATTTCCATTCCCAGTCCTGGGCTCTACTATGCTGATCTACCCCTCCACCCTGTTTCTCCAAACCTTTCTTGAGCGCATATGATGGCCCCATCCTCACAGGGCTTGCACGAGGAGGGCTGCTGGACAGCTTGGTGTAGCCCTCATGATGATGGACTGGGCTGCAGGGGCGAGAGGAGCTGTGCACATGGGCATCATTGTCTGGCTCTGGGGGACAGAGAGGGCACTGTGCTGGGGGCCAGGGTAGCCAAACCATTCAGCCAGCCAGCCTGTAGTTCCACACCCAGGTCCAGGGCCCAATCAGGAAGAGGACCTGCCAGTACCTCCTGGGCAAACTGCACTGCTGATGCAGTTTCTATGATTCCTCCCAGCAGTCCCAGGCAGCCCCTGGCTGTCTGATACCTGGTGTCCGACAGGGGCTGGTAGAATGTGATGATGGTGGCAGAGCCTCTGTGGGCTGGTTGTCAAGGGCAGCCACTGCAGTGTCCACATCAGCATCCTCATCTACTTGCTCAGAGTTAGTGCGCTGCTGGCCCCAGAAGAACTTGCGGTCCTTCATCCGCTCTTTCTCAGAGATGGCATGGCCCGCCTCATCTGGGATCAGCAGCTCTGTCTCAGCCTGAGGGCCGCCCCCACCACGACCCTGCCCATCACCCTCACCCCGGTCGCTGCTTGAGTCACAGGACAGGAACTCATCCTCCGATGGGCTGCGGTCACCCTCCCTCTTCTCATCTGTGTCACTCAAGTCGGAGTCCCGAGCCTCTGTTACTGCTGCTGCCACTGCCACCTCTGGCTCCTTGAGCTCTTCATGCAGCTGGTCCATCAGGCAGCGCAGGAACTCCTGGGTGTCCTGGAACCAGGGGCCTCATCAACAGGGATTTCTCGGGGAGCCAAGAGGAAATGTTCACGAGCACCCTCTTGCTTTTACCGACAAGAATGCCGGCCAC
>PVIY010012000.1:0-63483 GCA_004026745.1 Myrmecophaga tridactyla | reverse complement strand
TTGGGCAAAGCTGTTTGAACCCAGAAGCCTGGAGAGAAGGCCAGCAGACATCGCCATTTGTCTTCCTATGTGAGAGAAACCCAGAGGAAAGCCAACTGCCTTTCCCTTGAGGAAGTATAAATTGTATTGCATGCCAGGAGCCTTAGCAAACTAAAACAGGTACTGACAAATTTTATGGAAAAAAAGTATATATATATATAGCCATAGAAGGAGCAGCCATAACAGTTAAGTATAATTTCACAAAACTTAAGAAAGAAAGTATCTCAAGAATGAGGGAGTGGTCAGCCATGCCAAGTGCTGCTGAAAGGTCAAGTAAGATAAGGACAAATAATTGATCCATGATTTTGGCAAAGTGATGGTCATTATTATTCAGGTTTCAATGGATCTAAAGCAGAGATAGAATGGTTATATAACTAACCTTTGGAGATATTTTAATTAAAAATATGCAGAAGAGGGGGTGCAAGGGTAGTTCAGTGGTAGAATTCTCGCCTGCCATGCAGGAGAACTGGGTTTAATTCCCAGCCTATGCACTTTCAAGAAAACAAACAAGCAAGCAAACAAACAAAAATTCAGCAAATGGTGCTGCAATAATGGGATACTCACATGGGAAAATAATGAAATGTGACCCCACCATACAGCATACAAATAAAAAATATGCAGAAGAAAAGAAAAAATATGCAGAAGAAGAATCAGAGCAGCAACTGGAGGGAACTGTAGACCGAGGGAAGTTTTCCTTAAGAAGTTTATATGACATTTTATCGCACATTTGAATGGCAATGAAATGGTATAAAGAAAATAGAAATTAATAATTCAAGAAAGAGGAGAAAGTTTCCAGGTAAGATGGCAGAGTAGGGAGCATCAAGACTCAGTTTGTCCCCACCAGGGTAGCTGGTAAACAGCTGGGAGCTCTCTCAAACAACTATTTGGGGCTTTGGAGACCAGAATAATAATTCCATCCAGGGATGAGCAGAAGGAAGAGGCTGATAACCTGCAGTGAAAAGCTACGAGTAAAACTCTCCACACCACAGAGGCTGTTGCCTATCCCCCAGGATCCAGTCCCTAACTGGAAATAAAAGTCCTCTTCCCCAAGAACAAGGCTGGGGCAGGGACATGGCTGGGCACTGATCATGGCTTTTGATTGGTGAATTTGGGATACTGGGTCCTCGATCTGAGGGCAGCTACAGTTTCAACCATCAAGAGAAAAACAGCCTGCAGACTCTGTTTCAAACCTGCCACCAATAGGAGTGGAAGTAGGGCAAATTTGAAGTCATAATGCCTTCTTAGGGCTGTGGAGAACAGTTGCTGAAGGGTGGTGCTTCCAGAAGAAAAGGGGATGGTGCACGGCCCAGCACTGTTTACAGCTTTTGATTAGCAAATTTAAACTGCTGGGTCCAGGCTTGGAGCAAAACTTTCAACCTGTCCTAAACAAAAGTGGCTGGAACCCTCTGTTTCAATCCTTTCCCCAAAAGGGTAGAGTCAGTTGAGACATAAAGGCACAGTACCACTTTAGTAATGCAGGGAACAGTTGGCTAAAGAGTGTTCTCTGCTAGGCAGGCCAGGAATGCACAGATTTGTGGAATCATCAAAGAGAAGTTTCGCATCCTTCCACGATTTTTCCTGGGGGCACTTTGGAACCAATCAGCACTTCCTTCATGGGGCCCTCATCCTATTTGGACCGGGAAACATAGACTTAAAGTGGTCCTCTCAGGGATGGCCCTTCTCCCAGAATTTGCCCTCAAGACTAAAGCAGCTAGAAACAATGAAAGGAGTGTTTAAAAACTATGAAGCAAATAAAAATCAAATAGAACAGGTCAACAATCCCAGGGAAGGAAGAAAGAAAGAGAAGTTTTCTCCTGGGGGTGAATTAATTGCACAAACAGTGCAATCCCAAAATTGTACCATATATCCACAGTGAGAATCAGATGAGTAAGAGCTGGAAAAAAATTGATCAGTTAAACCCAAGGTATTCTAAAGGGCCATAATAAATTGAGCCAAATGTCAAAGAATGACCTTAGTATCAGGCCAAACAACAAGAAAACTCTAGGCAAGAGAGAAAAACTGACTTCCAAAGTAAACTCATCAAGATAATCAGATGCTTAGACACCAGGAAAAAAAAATGCAAGCCATCCTAAAAAACAGGAAAATATGGTCCAATCAAAGGAACAAATTTAAACTTTGACAGAGACACAGAATTTCAGAAAAATAATCAAAGATGTTCAAACAAATCTCCTAAATCAATTCAAGGAGAATAAAGGAAAATATGACTAAAGAGATAAAGGATATTAAGAAGGCACTGTTTGAGTACAAAGAATAATTTGAATACATAAAAAGAAATATAACAGAAATTATGATTTTTATAGATTAAAAATACATTAAAGGGTGGGCCATGGTGGCTCAGCAGGCAGAGTTCTCACCTGCCATGCCTGAGACCAAGTTCAATTCCCAGTGCCTGCCCATGCAAAAATAAGTAAGTAAATAAATACATTAGAGGCAAATACCTAGGGCATTATATAAGATTCTACAAAGGTTCTATGCACTAGGGTAACTTTCCAGAAACCTACAACCTCCAGGTGGGTCCCTGGACCAGATAAGTACTCGGGAGTGTAGAGGGTCTCCTATAACATATTATCAACAGCCCTTCCAACATGAAAAAATTAGAATGAGCATAGCAGAAATACCCCTAAAGAGTGGGAGAAAGACCAAAGGTGATGGTGGAGTTTTACAGAGAAGGTAGGGTTTAACAAAGAGTATGAGTGCTGAATCATTATATTGATATTTCTTTTAGTCTCCAGTACCTTAGAGCAGCTATAAGTGGAAACTAAAATTTTGGAATTGCAATCCATTCCAATCTCTGAAATCTGTTCTACAACAAATTGTTGCAATGCACTCTGAAATTTATTGCTTTTTGTTATTTTGCACAAAAAAAAAGAAAAAAAGGAGAAGGAGAAGTACAACAGAAGATAGGATTTAAAAAATGAGTATGGCTGCTGAATCATGATATTGATATTTCTTTTTGTTTCCAGTGTCTTGGAGCAGTTTGAAGAAAAAAATGTAAAACTGTGGCACTATGACCCATACCAAACTTTAAAATCTGTTCTATAGGGCACTGTTACAGTGGCTCAGTGGCAGAATTCTTGCTTGCCATGCCTGCCCATGCAAAAAAGAAAAAGTTCTATAATTCCTTGTTAAAATGTACTTGAAAATTTCTTGCTTTTTCACACATATATTTCACAATAAAAAAAGTTTAAAAATTAAAAAAAAAAACACTAAAGGCATACAACAGATTTGAACAGACAGAAGAAAAGAATCAGCAGGGTAGAGGACAGGACAATTGAAATCTTAAGACAAAAGAACAGATAGAGAAAATATTGGGAAAAATGGAACAGGATTTCAGTGATTTCAATCAAAGCACAAATATATGCATCATGGGTGATGCAGATGGGGAAGAGAAGGGAAAAAATATTTGAGGGAATAATTGCCAAAAACTTTCCAACTCTTAGGAAAGATATAAAATATATCCAAGAAGCGCAACATACTCCAAATGGAATAAATCCTAATAGACCTACTCCAAAACACATACTAATCAGAAAGTCAAATACCAAAGATAAGGTGAGAATTCTGAAAGCAGCAAGAGAAAAGTGATTCATCACAAACCAGGGAAGCAAAATAAAGCAAAGTGCAGATTTCTCATCAGAAACCATGGCGACAGGAAGGCAGTTGTGCTGGTTTGAAGGGATTTTTATACCCTAGAGAAGCCATGTTTTAATCCTAATCAATCTTGTGGGAACAACGGTTTCTTCTAATCTCTATTCAGTACTATAGGTTGGAAACTTGATTAGGTTTTCTCCTTAGAGATGTGACTCAATTGTAGATATTAAACTTAATTAGATGGAGATGAGTCTCCACCATTCCCCCATGAGTCTTAATTAGTTTTTTTGGAATCCTATGAAAGAAGAAGTATTTTGGAGAAAGCTGCAGAACGCTGCAGAATCACAAGCAGAGAGTCCACCAGCCAGCAACTTTTGGAGATGAAGAAGGAAAACACCTCCCGGGGAGCTTCATGAAGCAAGAGGCCTGAAGAGAAAGCCAGCAGCTGCCACCATGTTTCCCATGTGCCCTTCAAGCTGAGAGAGAGACACTGAACATCATTGGCCTTCTTGAACCAAGGTATCTTTCCCTGGATGCCTTAGATTGGATATGTCTATAGACTTGTTTTAATTGGGACATTTTCTTGGCCTTAGAACTAGCAACTTATTAAATTCTTCTTAAAAAACCATTCTGTTTCTGGTATACTGCATTCCAGCAGCTAGCAAACTAGAACAGCAGTGGTACAATATATTTGAGGTACTAAAAGAGAAAAACTGCCAGCCAAGAAATCCTTATCCAGCAAAGCTGTCCTTCAAAAGTGAGGGAGAGTTTTAAATATTCACAGATTAACAGAAACTGAGAGGGTCCATCAACAAGAGAGCTAGCCTATAAGAAATACTAAAGGGAGTTCTACAGCCTGAAAGGAAAAGGCAGGAGAGAAAGGCTTGGAGTAGAGTGGAGAAATGGGGTGATCAGTAAGGGTAACCAAAATGGTACAAAAGAGTGACAAAAATTAGATATGACGTATAAAAAACAAAGGATAAATTGGTTGCAGTACTATCTATACAGTAATATCATTGAATAGTAGTGGATTAAACTCCATCAAAAGACACAGATTGGAAGAACAGATAAAAATGTATGAGGAGATGGTGGCATAGGGAGGTACGGAATTTGGTTTCTCCTCCAGGGCAGCTAGTAAATAGCCAGGAAGACTACAGAACAACTGGTGGAGGAACATCAGTGACCAAACACACAGCATACACCAGCCTGGACCAGGTGGAATGGCTGAGACCCCACACAGAGCTATAAGTCCCCCAAGCTGTGGAGGCAGGAGCCCCTCCCCAACAGACACAGTGAGCTGGTTCCTGAGGGGAAAGGAAACAGATTTTACTACTAGCAAGTGCTTGGCTCAACCAAGCTCCAATTGCAGAATTAACAAATTCTGACTACTGAAAATAGGCCCCAACACAGATAAACCTGAAATAAGCACTAAAGGGACTAGGAGTTTTTGCCTAGGCAGAGAGGGGCAGGGCTGGCAGAAAGAAAAAAAAAAAAAAAACAGAAGCTTTACAAGTTGGAAAGCACAAAAGACCTGGGCCCCAAGAAAAGGGGGCACATAGAGCCTAGAGATACACAGAACCACCTACCAACTTAAGCTCTTGATTGACAAACCCAAGGATCAGGGGTCTGGCTCTGAAAAGGGTTTTTTTTCTCTCCTCTTTAACAGCTCATTAGATACAGGCTTTAGCATTGCCACAGGCAAGAGTGGAATTAAGCTTCTCTGAGAGACAAATTAACTAGTCAGATAAAAGGAGTTAATTCCCTAAAGGGTTTGTCTTCCCCAAGAGAAAGGTGGGGCCCAGCTCAAGTGGAATCCCTCCTTCAAGGAATTCAGGCCCCAGGGACTGGAAAACTGAAGCAATTAAAGCCATCCTATAACCTCACCTATGTCTCAGCAATGCCCCCAGCAGGGAGAGTTGGCTGAAATTAAAAGTACCACATCACTTTCAGCTGGTGAGAAGTTGCAGGCAGGCAAGTGCTACACGCTGGGCAGGATAGAAAAATCACAAGGTTTAGAGGCTTCATAGGAAAGTTTGACAATCTTCTGAGTCTCACTCTCAGGAAAAATTGATGCTGCCTACACTTTCCTCCTGAGATGTGAGCCTGTCTGTGAAAATCTGACTGGGGTCTATAATATCTGAAGAGACCCTCATCAAAAAGAAAAAAAAAAGGCACCATAAAGGAAGGACAAGAAACAGAGAAACAAGAACTGAAAAATTCTGATCAGTTAAACAGAACCTATGCTAGAGGTCTAAAATGAGTTGAACAGAATGTCAAAGAACAGATAGAGAAAAAAGCCATACAGCAGGAAAATACTAGGTAAAAGTGTGAAAACAACCTCCAGAATAAACTAATTAAGGAAATCAAATGCCTAGCAGCCAGCAAAAAAATAATAAGTCATACTAGGAAAATCAAAGATATGGCCCAGTCAAAGGAACAAACCAACATGCCAAATGAGATACAGGGGTTGAAACAACTAATTCAGGATGTTGGAAAAGACATGGAAAATCTCATCAAAAATCAAATCAATGAGTTGAGGGAGAAATAAAGAAGATGTTGGGCAAACAAAAACAAGAATTCGAAAGTTAGAAAAAACAAATCATAAAACTTATGGAAATGAAAGGCACAGTAGAAGAGAAAAAAATAGTGGAAACCTACAATAGTAGATTTGAAGAAGCAGAAGAAAAGATTAGTGAACTAGAGGACTGGACATCTGAAATCCAACACACAAAAGAATATATAGGAATAAGAATGGAAAAATATGAGCAGGGTCTCAGGGAATTGAATGACAACATGGAACAAATGAATATATGTGTTGTGTGTGTCCCAGAAGGAGAAGAGAAGGCAAAAGAAGGAGAAAGACTGATGGAGGAAATAATCACTTAAAATTTCCCAACTCTTATGAAAGACATAAAATTATAGATCCAAGATGTGCAGGGTACCCCAAACAGAATAGATCAAAATAGACATACTACAAGACACTTACTAATCAGGTTGTCAAATGTCAAAGAAAAAGAGAATTTCAAAAGCAACATGAAAAAAGCAATTCATTATGTACAAGATGTGTTCATTTGTAAGCTGCTGGAATGTGATATACCAGAACTGGAAAAGATTTTATAAAAAGGAATTTAATAAGTTGCAAGTTTAGAGTTCTAGGCTATGAAAATGTCCAATCTAAGGCATCCAAGGAAAGATACCTTAATTCAAAGAAGGCTGATGGGTAAGTACCAGCTCTGTCAGCTGGGAAGTCAGGTGGCTGGCATCAGCTGTTCCCTTGCTCATGAGCTCCATTGCTTTCAGCCTCTGGTCCTATGGGGATTCCTATTTTGCTTCTTTGGGGCTGGCTTTCATCTCTTGGGTTCCCTTGGTTCTCTCCAGGTTCTAGCTTGCTTAACATCTCATGGTGTTGTTTGCTGGGCTCCAAGCATCTCCAAACATCTGTGTCTCTGTGCTCCATGTGTTGGCATCTGTGACAGTTCTGCTCTGAACTTTCTGTTGGCGCTGTCGTTTCTGACTCTCTCCAAAATGTCTCCTCTTTTAAACGATTCCAGTAATCTAATCAAGACCCATCTGGAATGGGCAGAGCCCCTTCGTTATGGAGATAATCTAATCAAAAATTTCCAGCCTGCAGTATTGAATCAGGATTAAAAGAAATGGCTGCCTACAAAAGAATGACTCAGGATTAAAACAGCTTTTCTACAGTACATAGTATTTTGCAATCATCACACAAGAGAAGTCTATTAAGACTATGTGTGTTGCTAGAGGGGCAATGTTATTGGCGTCCTCCTCTTCCCCCTATTTTGGGGTCAAGATGCCAGGGCTCAGCCAGCCAGATATGGAGGGCTGTCACAAAATGCTCAGCCTACTGGACAACGACGAGATCATGGCCCTATGTGACACTATCACCAACCGCCTGGTGCAGCCTGAGGACTGCCAAGATGCCATTCATGCAATATTAGTTTACAGCCAAAGTGTAGAAGAACTTTTAAGGTGTAAAAAAGTCCACCGAGAAGTCATATTTAAGTATCTGGCAGCTCAAGGGGTTATTATACCTCCAGCTACTGAAAAACACAATCTTATTCAGCATGCAAAAGATTATTGGAAAAGGCAATCAAAACTGAAACTGAAAGAATCACCAGAGTCAGTTACAAAGACAGAAGACATTCAACTCTTTCAACAAGTAAATAGATCTTTTAGTTATATCCTGAACCATTGTTCTGTGTGAAACTCTTTAGATAATACCAGATCCTAGGGAGCATGCAGGAGAAAAAAGATTTTAAAAGCTGAAAAAAATGGTTTTCATCGATGAGGATAAGAATTCTGTCATTGGTTCTTTGAACTTCTTAATTCCCAGAATCCTTTTCTGGGACCGTGTCAAGATGAACGGGGGCCACAGCACTTCAGGCATGATGCCAAGCTTAGATTTTATTACAATACATCAGAACAAGATGTGATAGACTACCATGGGGCAGAAATTGCGAGCCTTCATTTACTGTCACTAGTGAAAGAAGAATTTCTTTTTCTCAGCCCCAATCTAGATTCTCATGGATTGAAGTGTGCTTCTTCTCCCCATGGGTTAGTTATGGTTGGAGTTGCTGGAGCTGTTCATGGAGGGAACACTTGTTTGGGAATTTTTGAACAAATTTTTGGACTCATCCCCTGCCCTTTTGTAGAAAATACCTGAGAATTATTGGAGAGGGTTCCCTTGCTCCTGGAACATTACAGAAACCATCCATTACATTTGAGCCAAGTGATCTCGAGGCCTTTTATAATGTAATCAGTTTATGTGGTACCAATGAAATACGATTTAATGGAAAGCAGACATTGGATAGTGGAACTAGATACCAAGGTTTATGTAGTGTAAATGAGGCATTGTTGAACAAAAGAGAACTGAGTTTACCTCTAAAGCGTTGGGCACCGTATGTCATCCTAACAAGTCTTCTATACAGAAACTTCCAAATTCTACATCAGTGATGTCTAAGTGATTAGACAGGTGTGAGGACAGACATTTTGGTTGAAATACCTTTCTTGACTACAGACTGCCTCTTAAATGATTCTTCCCTATTTCTACCCGATTTGAGGCAAATGTCCTGAAAGTTTAATGTAATTCATCAACCATAAATCCCACTTTAGGTGTAATAGCTAATGGTATGCCTTAGAAACCAGCTAATGTTTTTATTTTACTTAGTGACTATTATATCTGTACTTTGCAGATGGGAAATAATAGTGTTCTTGTTCCTCTCAAGTTTCTTATTTACTTTTATCTCAATCTAGAAAATTGGATGTTTTACGAATGTATCTTACTGTATTGTTTAAAAAAGATTAAATATTGTAGAGATACTTAATGTGAACTCAAAGTTCTCATTTTAGAAGACTTGAATGACATTCTTAATGCAAAAAATCCAATCATTTTAGCAGATGGAAAAAAATTACTTTTTCTCTAAATAATTGAGGAACTTTTTTTTTTTCAGTTATCTGCTGTAGTTCAAGCTAAACATCTTACATAACATTTTCTGAACTAATTTGGGCAATGATAAATACTACCACTAAAACAGACCTTATTCTAATTTAGATTTCAGTTAGCAGCTCATAAAAAGAACATACTGTTGAAATGTTTTAAAATTTGTGCCAGTTCCTAACTTTTAAATCAATTACTGTTCTTCCTCTTGATTGATCTTAGAAGAGGTGACAAAAGCCCACAAATTTATGTGTACATACATAAATACATAACACCTACATCATAATTTTAAAGTTATTAGGAGTTTTTCACCTCTAACTTGTGTTATGAGGTTTGAGTTACAAGGTTGAGCTGTCAGATTAATTACATAGTGGCATTAAAGTTTAAATTCCTCATCACGCAGCAACTATTTGCTGATCCTGGATTTAGTTAATAATTTTAATTTATAAAATTGTTATTTGAAAAAAATTTTCAACTAGAAAATTGTGATGATATACTGTATGTGTTTTACCTTTAACTCTGCTCATGATCAAAAAGGTGACTGATAAGAATGTTGGAAGCAAGAGGAGACAACTGCTTTTTTTGTTGTTGTTTTTAATACGATTCCACTTGTGAGGAGTGCAAATCAATATGTCCTAAAATAAGAACTTAATAAAGGAGGGAAGTGCTTGTTGCCTACTAAAAAAAAAAAAAAAGACTATGTGTGGCTATCTCAGCAGAAACTAAGGGAGCAAGAAAGCAGTGGCATAATGCATTTAAGATTCTACAAAACAAAAACTGCCAACCAAGGATTCTATATCCAGCAAAATTGTCCTTCAAAAATGAAGGGGAGGAGGAATGAGGGGGAGATTAAAATATTTTCAGACAAACAATCACTGAGAGAATTTGTGACTTAGAGACCAGCTCTGCAAGAAATACTAAAGGGAATACTGCAGGCAGATTGGAAAAGGCAGGAGAGAAACGTCTGGAGAAAAGTGTAGAAATGATGACTATTATTAAAGATAGAAAGAGGAAAAAATGAGATGACATATAAAAATTTAAAAAGACAGGGTGGTGCAATGGTGGCCCAGTGGCAGAATTCTCACCTGCCATGCTGGAGACCCAGGTTTGATTCCTGGAACCTGCCCATGCCTAAAAACTGCAAATGGTAGAAGACAGTACTACCATTACAGTGATAACATTAAATCTTAATGAATTAAACTCCCCAATCAGAAGACATAGACAAGCAGAATGGATTAAAAAACAGAACCCATCTATATGCTGTCTATAGGACACTCATTTTAGACCCAAAGACAAAAAATAGGTTGAAAGTGAAAGGTTGAGAAAGATATTTTATGCAAATAACAATCAGAATAGAGCAGGAGTAGCTATACTAATAGCCAACAAATTAGACTTCAAATGTAAAACAGTTAAAAGAGACAAAGAAGGACACTATGTATTAATAAAAGAAACAACTCAACAAGAAGACATAAAATCATAAATATTTATGCACCAAGCCAGAGTGCCCCAAAATACATGAGGCAAACACTGAAAAGAGAAATAGACACATCTACCATAATAGTTGGAGACTTCAATTCCACACTCTCATCAATGGACAGAACATCTAGACAGAGGATCAATAAAGAAACAGAGAATTTGAACAATACAATAGATGAACTAGACTTAACAGACACTTATAGTACATTACACCCCCAACAGAAGGATATACCATTTTCTCATCTACATTTGATGCAGAAAAGGCAACTGACAAAATCCAGCATCCTTTCTTGCTTAAAACACTTCAAAGGATAGGAATAGAAGGGAACTTCCTCAACATGATAAAGGGAATATATGACACCCCCCCCACAGCTAACATCATCCTCAATGGGGAAAGATTGACAGCTTTCCCTCTAAGATCAGAAACAAGCAAGGATGTCTATTGTCACCATTGTTATTCAACATTGTGTTGGAAGTTCTAACCAGAGCAATTTAGACAAGAAAAAGAAATAAAAGGCAACCAAATTGGAAAGGAAGAAGTAAAACTCTCAATGTTTGCAGATGATATATTATATGTTGAAAATTCCAATGAATCTGTAGCAAAGCTACTAGAGCTAATAAACAACTTCAGCAAAGTGCAGGATACAAGATCAACATGCAAAAATCAGTAGTGTTTCTATACACTAGTAATGAGCAATCTGAGGAGGAAATCAAGAAAAAATTCTATTACTAATAGCAACCAAAATAATCAAATCTTTAGGGAAAATATTGTGGGAGATCTCACACTACCTGACTTTAAAGCATATTATGAAGCTACATGGTCAAAATAGCATGATACTGGCATTAAGACAGATATGTTGATGAATGGAATCGAATATAGTATTCAGAAATAGACCCTCTCATCTATGGGCAATTGATCTTTGATAAGGTGATCAGGCCAACCCACCTGGGATAGAGCAGCCTCTTCAATAAATGGTGCTTGGAGAACTGGATATCCATATGCAAAAGAAAGAAAGAGGATCCATATCTCACCCTATACAAAAATTAACTCAAAATGAATCAAAGACCTAAGCATTAGATCTAATACCATAAAACTTTTAGAAGAAAATGTAGGGAAATGCCATATAAATCTTGTAGCAGGGGACAGTTTCTTATACCTTACATCCAAAGCATAAGCATTGAAAAAAGAAATAGATAAATGGGAACTCCTCAAAATTAAACACTTTTGTGCATCAATGAACGTTGTCAAGAAAGTAAAAACACAGCCTAGGCAATGTGAGGCAATATTTGGAAACCACATATTGATAAGGGTTTAGTGTCCAGAATATATAAAGAGATTTTTCAACTCAGCAACAAAAAGACAAACAGCCCAATTTTAAAATGGACAAAAGACATGAACACACAATTCTCAGAAGAGGAAATATGAATGGCTAAAAGGCACATGAAAAGATGTTCCACTTCACCAGCTATTATTAAAATGCAAATCAAAACCACAATGAGATATCATTTCACACCCACTAGAATGGCCATTATATAAAAAAACAGAAAACAACAAGTGCTGGAGAAGATGTGGAGGAAGAGTCACATTTATCCACTGTTGGTAGGAATGTAAAATGATACACAACTGCTCTAGAAGGCAGTTTGGCAGTTCCTTAGGAAGCTAAGTATAGATTTGCCATATGATCCAGCAATCCCATTACTAGCTATGTACTCAGAGGACCTGAGGGCAAGGATGCAAATGGACATTTTCACACCAATGTTTATAGCAGCATCATTTATGATTTCCAAGAGATGGAAACAGCCCAAATGTCCATCAACGGATGAGTGGCTAAACAAGCTGTAATATATACATATGAGGGAATATTACACAGCTGTAAGACAGAACAAAGTCATGAAGCACATAACAGTGTAGATGAACTTTAAGGACATTATGTTAAATGAAATTAGCCTGAAACAAAAGAAACATACTCTATGGTCACACTGTTATTAATTAACATTAGTGAATGAACTTTGAAAATTGAAGTTAAGAACACAGGTTATCAGGAGATAGAAATAGGGTAGAAATTTGGCATTCATTGCTGAAGGAATACAGAATAGGCAACAGGACTGATTGTAAAAAATTAGAATTGGATAGCACAATATTACCTGCTTATAGCACAATAATATAAGTACACTGACTAAAGCTGAATGTGAGTATGATTGAGGGAGTAGAGCTGGGGTTACGTATGAAACCAGAAGGTAAGATAGAAATAAAGACTGAGATGGTATAATTTAGGAATGCCTACAGTAGACAATGATGGTGATTAAATGTACAAATAAAAAAATGTTTTTGTGTGAGGGAGAACAAATGAATGTCACCACTGAAGGGTGAAAAAAAAATAGCATTGCAGGATGTTGAAAATGAATGGTATATGGGGTAGAGGGGAGTACAATCAATATAAGTTAGGATCTGTAGTCAACAGTAATATTATAATATGCTTCCATGAATGTAACAAAGGCATTATGCCAAAACTAAATGTCAACAAGTACCAGGCATGGGAGCAGGGTATGGGTTCTTTGTGGAAGAAAATGAAGCATCTTCATATAGATTTTGGTGGCAAAGGCATGTCTATACACTTAGGTTGGATTTATGATGTTTGAATAAAACTGTTTAAAAATGAACAGAGGGTGGCTGCTGTGGCTCAGCAGGTAGGGCTCCGACCTGCCGTGCTGGAGGTCTGGAGTTCGATCCCTGGTGCCTCCTGCCCATATGCAAATTAAAAAAAAAAGAATGAACAGAGAGAAACTAGTGCTAGAGAAAATGCAGAGAAAGAGATGTACATATTCACTATCAACAGGGAAACTGAGAAATGCAACCCCTTGGAAGGCAGTGTGGTGATTCCACAGGAGGCTAGCGGTGGGGTTGCCATATGATCCTAAAACCCCATTTCTCAGTATATACCTGGAGGAACTAAGAGTGGGGACCCGAATGGACATTTGCACAATGGTGTTTAGCGTTAATAGCAGTCTTCATGATTCACGATGTATGGAGGGGACCTAAGGGTACAATGACTGAGGAATGGAAGGGGGAACTATGGTATGTACATACAATGGACTACTGAGTGGCCACAAGAAGGAACGAAGTTGTAAGGCATGCAGCTAGGTGTATGAAACTTAAGAATTGTATGTTGAATGAAATGTCAGGGAAAAAAAGACAAATATTATCATGCCTCAATCATATGGACTAACTATAATATAAAAACTCAGTGAACTGAAGTCGAGAACATGGGTTATCAGGTTTGGACCTATTGTGAAGGGTCCTAGATTGTAATCTATTACAGCAGTCACATATATTCAGGAGTTGTAACTGTTATTCCTAAATTCTGAGATACTGAGCTGTTTGTATATAACCTTTCATCCTCAGAAACTTTGGGTATTTATGTGACACTTGAGACTCATAGTTAGAACTCTGAAGCTATGAAAGTCAGCAGTACCCCATACAGGAACTGTTTTAAAAAGCTGAAAAATTGATCAGACTTCAAGTAAAGATATGAATGAAGCTGATCTGGATAGGACTAAGGTAAATCAGAATACAGGGTAAAGGACAATATTGTCCATATTTTAAAACTTCAACTTCTGTGTGAGACCAAAGGGGAGATGTTTATTTGGTGCAAATTTTATATTTTGGGTAGCTCATAACTAAATTTAACTTGTATGGTTAGTTTAGTGGAATACTATAAGTACATGGAATCTTGAATAAGGCATGAGATCTTGTTGGTTTGTCCAGATTAGTGTGATGCCTTGATATATTCCAGAGTAATTTGGGCATTGAATAAAGAAGTATTTGCAGAGCCCCCTTGAGGGACTGGGGAGAAAGGAGGAAATATTCAACTTCCCCATTTGGGGAATTCCCAATATTCTCGTAAGCATTAGGGACAACCAATAGGCCGAGACCTCGATCTCAGAGTTTGCCCCTATGAAACTTATTCCTACAAAGAATAGGCGAAACTTACTTAAAACTATGCCTAAGAGTCACCCTCAGAGAACCTCTTTTGTTGCTCAGATGTGGCCTTTCTCTCTAAGGCAACTGGGCAGGTGAACTTACTGCCCACCCCACCCCACTAAGTTGGACATGACTCCCAGGGGTGCAAATCTCCCTGGCAACATGGGAAAGAACTCCTAAGAGGAGCCAGGACCCCTCATCAAGGAATTGAGAAAGCCTTCTTGATCAAAAAGAGGAAGAGAGAAATGAGACAAATAAAGTTTCAGTGGCTGAAAAGAATTAGAAGTGTCTTCCAAGCCAATTACTTCAGGGCATTCCTTTGCAGTTTCATTTGGTGAAACAGGATTAATCACTCCAGGTAGAGGAGCAAGGGCTATTTTCCCATGGGGGCAATTATGTGCTTCACATAATGGCCAACTCCTCAGGACTGACTAGAGGTCAGGAAGCCCAGGAGGTGGCGCAGCTCTGTCCCCAGGGCAGACCATTACAGGGTTATCTAGAAAAGACTCAGCACTCTGAGTCTCCACTGACATCATTATCAATCCATATGTCGCCATCCCATTTTTTAGGGTCCCACTTCTTTCCAATCAATGCTCTCACTTTAATGGCAGACACCCTGCAAGGTTGAGATTTCAGTTGATGTTGTAAAGTTGCTACTCTAACAATAAGACACTGAGTCTGATTTTCAGAGATCTCAAGTCTGCAGCTACAGGAAATAAGATTTTCCTTCAGGGCACTCACAGATACTTTTACATCTGTTATATGGTACATAAGCGTCTCATTTGGAGCCTTCAACTCATCGCTTTCCCTCATAACTATATCCAGCATATCTAACAACAACCAGCCAACATCTTTATAACTCTTAATTCCACAAAACTCCATAAATGTGTCAAAAATATATCACCCAGAGCCTTGCCTCATGTAAGTTTTCAATTAGCAGAATCAAATAGTGATATTTTGACTATCTCTTTTGCCATCCTGATTATTGGAAACAGTCATTAGTACCCTTAAGTCTAGTCAGAGTAGAAAACCAATTGTAAAAACCCATTTTTAAGATTCTGTTTCTCAACAACTCTCAGTATCAAGCTGTACTACCTAGAGTTCTCTAGAGAAACAGAATTAGCCAGAGATATCTGTAAATATAAGATTTATAAAAGCTTCTCACACAACTGTTGGAATGTAAGCGTGTGTCATGATCAGGTTCATGTGTCAACTTGGCCAAGTGGTGGTACCTGTTTGTCTGCTTGGGCAAGTGCTGGTCTGTCTGTTGCAATGAGGACATTTCATAGAATTAGATCATGATCACGTCAGCTGCATCCACAGCTAATTCTATTTGTAATCAGCCAAGGGGAGTGTCTTCTGCAATGAGCGATGCTCAGTCTAATCACTGGAAGCCTTTTAAGGGGGATTCAGAAGAGACAGGCTCCCTTCCTGCTTTGGCTGGCGAGTCTTTCCTGTGGAGTTTCTCCAGACCCTCCATTGGAATCGTTGGCTTCACAGTCTGCCCTGCAGATTTTGAACTCTGTGTTCCTGTGGTCATGTGAGACACTTTTATAAATTTTATATTTGCGAGTGTTCCCTGTTGATTCTGTTTCTCTAGAGAACCCTAACTAATACAGCGTGCAAGATCTATAGGGCAGGTTGTGAGCTGGCAGCTCCAATGAAGGTCCTCAATGAACTCTCAGGACCTGGCTGAAGCAGAAAGAGTGATGCAATCAGCTGTGGATGCAGCCAACATGGTCATGATTTAAGTCCACAAAATGTCCTCACAGCAACAGACAGGGCAGTGCCTGCCCAACCAGAAACTTGTCACCACCACCTAGCCAAGTTGACACATGAACCTAACCATCACAAAAGGTTATCCTGAAAGTTATTCTTATGCATTATATAAATATCCCTTTTTAGTTTATGGTGCATTGGAATGGCTGAAGGGAAGTACCTGAAATTGTTGAGCTGCGTTCCAGTAGCCTTGATTCTTGAAGACGATTATATAACAATATAACTTTTACAATGTGACTGTGCGATTGTGAAAACCTTGTGCCTGATGCTCCTTTTATTAGGGGTGTGGATAGATGAGTAAAAAAATATGCATAAAAAATAAATAAATAATGGAGGGTAAGGGGTAAAATAAACTGTGTACCTGGAAATACTAGTGGTTAATGAGAGGGAGGGGTAAGGGGCATGGTTTGTATGAGTTTTTCCTTTTTTCTTTTTATTTATTTTTCTGGAGTGATGCAAATGTTCATGGTGATGAGTACACAACCATATGATGATACTGTGAGCCACTGACTTACACTATGTATGGAATGTATCTGTGTGAAGATTTGTCAAGAAGAATATTTTTTTAAAGTATGGTCTATCTATATGCTATCTACAATAGTCTTACCTTCAACCCAAGAACACAAACAGGTTAAAAGTAAAGTTTAGAAAAAGATATTCCACACAAATAATAATCAAAAAAGAGCTGGAGTAGCTATACTAATATTGGGAAAAAATAGACTTTCAATGTAAAACTGTTATGAGACCAAAAAAAGGATGCTATATACTAATAAAAGGGGCAATCCACCAAGAAGAAATAACAAGCATAAATATTTATGCACCTAACCATAGTACCCCAAAATACAGGAGGCAAACACTGGCAAAACTGAAGGGAGATATAGACATCTCTATAATAACAGTTGAAGACTTCAATGCACCACTCTCATCAATACAAAGAACATCTAGACAGAGGAGCAATAAGGAAACAGAGAACTTGAACATGGCTTCATAGGCATTTAGAGAACCTTGCAAAACAAAATGGCAAGATATAAATTCATCTCAAGTGTTTCTGCTTCATTCTCCAAGATGGACCACAGGCTGGGTCACAAAACATGTCTTAGTAAATTTGAAAAGATGGAAATTGTAAGTACTCTCTCTGACCATAACGGAATGAAGCTGGAAATCAATAACAGGGGGAGAAGGGAAAACTTCACAAATATACGGAAGTTAAATGACACTCTCCTAAACAATCAGTGGCTCAAAGAAAAAAATTCAAGAGATATCAGTAAATATCTCAAAATGAATGAAAATGAGAACACTATCAAAACTTATGGGATGCAGAAAAGGCAGTGCAGAGAAAGAAATCTATAGCCCTAAATGTCTACATCAAAAAGAAGCTCTAACTGATCACCTGGAGGAACTAGAGAAAGAACAGCAAACTAATCCTACAGCAATCAAAGGAAAAATAACAAAGATTAGAACAGAAATAAATGAAATTGAGAATCAAAAAACAATATAGAGAATTAAAAGAACCAAAAGTTGGTTCTTTGAGAAGATCAATAAAATTGACAAATATCAGCTAGACTGACAAGGAAAAAAAAGAGAGTAGCTGCAAGTAAAATTAGAAACTAGAGGTAGGATATTACTACTGACCCACAGAAATAATAAAGGATCATAAGCGGGTACTATGGAACAAACATATGCCAACAAATTAGACAACTTAGATAAAATGGACAAATTCCTAGAAAGACACAAAAATCTGCAGATTCTAGATGAAACAGAAAACCTTAACACACCAATCAACAAGTAAAAAGATTGAATCAGTCATCAATAATCTACCAACAAAAGAAAGCCCAGGATCAGAGAGCTTCACAGGTAAATTATATTAATCATTCTAAGAATTAACACCAATCCTGCTCAAACGCTCCAAAAAAAAATTGAAGAGGAGTGAACACTACCTAGCTCATTCTATGACACCAGCATCACCTTAATTTCAAAGCCAGATAGAGATACTACAAGAAGAGAAAATTATATACCAATTTCTCCAATGAATATGGATGCAAAAAAAATCAACAAAGTGCTTGCTTAATAGCACGTTCAAAGAATTATACACCCTGATCAAGTGTAGTTTATGCCGGGTATGCAAAGGTCATTTAACATAAGAAAATTAATTAATGTAATGCACCACATTAACAAATTGAAAGGGAAAAATCACATGATCATTGACACAGAAAAGCCATTTGACAAAATCCAACATCCTTTCTTGCTTAAAACACTTCAAAAGATAGGAATAGAAGGAAACTTCCTTAACATGATAAAGGGCATATATGAAAAACCCACAGCTAGCATTGTGCTCAATGGTGAAAGACAGAAAGCTTTCCCTCTAAGATCCAGAACAAGACAAGGATGCCTACTGTCACCACAGTTATTCAACATTGTGCTAGAAGTTCTAGCTAAAGCAGTTAGGCAAGAAAAAGAAATAAAAATTTCCATACTGGAAAGGAAGAAGGAAAAACATTCACTATTTGCAGAGGACATAATCTTATAAAGTCAAAAAATCTACAACAAAACCACTAGAGCTAATACACAAGTTCAGCAAAGTGGCAAGCTACAAGATCAACATGCAAAAATCAGTAGTGTTTCTATACACTAATATTGAGCATTTTGAGGAGGAAATCAAGAAAAAAATTCAATTTACAACAGCAACTATAAGAATCAAATATTTCAGAATAATTTTGACCAAGGATGTAAAAGCCCTGTACAGAGAAAACTAAAAACATTGCTAAAAGAAATCAAAGAAGACCTAAGTAAATGGAAGGACATTCTGTGTCATGGATTGGAAGACTAAATATTAAGATGTCAATTCTACTCAAATTGATTTACAGATTCAATGCGTTCTCAATCCAAATTCCAGTACATACTTTGCAGAAATGGAAAATCCAATTGTTTTTGTTTGCTAATACTGCTAGAATGCAATATACCAGAAATTGATTGGCTTTTATAAAGGGGACTTATTAAGTTACAAGTTATAATTCTGAGGTCATGAAAATGACCAAATTAAGGCACCAACAAGAGGTTACCTTCACTCAAGAAAGACTAATCAAGTATGTGGTTTCTCTATCACACAGGAAGGCACATGGTAACATCTGCTGTCCTTCTCTCTGGGCTTCTGGTTCCAAACCGCTCTTTCAGCATCCAAGTGTCCATGCCTAGGCATCTGCTCTCTGTATCAGCACTGGCTCTCTGGCTCTCCTTGAGCTCTTTTAAGGACTACAGGTTACATCTCCATGGAAGCAACCTAATCAAAAGATCCCACTCAAACAATAGGTCTGCCCTCACACAATCAGAATTAAAAGAGCATGGGTTTTCTGGGGTACATAACAGTTTCAAACCAGCACACTAATAATCATCAAATGTATATGGAAAGGTGAGGAGCCCTAAATTACCAAAAATATCTTGAGAAAGAAAAACAAAGTTGGAGGACTCACACTTTCTAAAAGCATATTACAAAGCTACAGTGGTCAAAACGGCATGGTACTGGCATAGCAATAGACATATCGATAAATGGAATTGAATTCAGAGTTCAGAAATAGCCCCTCACAACTTTGGTCAATTGACTTTTGACAAGGCTACCAGATACATTCAAGTGGAAATTTGTTTCAACAAATGGTGCTGTGAGAACTAGATATCCATATCCAAAAGAGTTAAAGAGGACCCCTATTTCAAACCATATACAAAAAATACAAAATGGATCAAAGATCTAAAAGTAAGAACCAAGACCATAAAACTTCTAGAAGAAAATGTAATGCAGCATCTTTAAGATGTTGTATTAGGCAGTGATTTCTTAGATTTTATACCCAAAGCACAAGCAATGAAAGAGAAAATAGATAAATGGGACCTCCTCAAAATTAAATACTTTTTGCTTCAAAGGATTTTGTTAAGAAAGTGCAAAGGCAACCTACTCAATGGGAGAAAACATTTGGAAACCACACATCTGATAAGGTTTTAGTATCCAGAATTTTTAAAGAAATCTTACAACTCAACAATAAAACAAAAAACAGCCCAATTTAAAATGGGCAAAAGCCTTAAATAGACACTTTTCCAAAGAGGAAATACAAATAGCTAAAAAGCACATGAAAAGATGCTCATGTGCAATACAAATCTAAACCACAATGAGACATCATTTCGCACCTACTGCAATGGCCACAATTTAAAAAACAGAAAACCACAAGTGTTGGATAGGATGTGGAGAAATAGGAATATTTATTCACTGGTAGTGGGATTATAGAATGGTGTAGCCTCTGTGGAAGACAGTTTGGTGGTTTCTCAGGAAGCTAAGTATAGAATAGCCGTATGATCTGGCAATCCTGCTATTAGGTGTAGACTCAGAAAAGCTGAAAAAGCAGGGATGCCAACAGATATTTGCACACTGATGTTCAGAGCAGCATTGTTCACAATTGCCAAGTGTTCACCAACTGATGAATGGATAAACAAAATGTGGTATATGCATATGACGGGATATTAATCAGCTGTGAGAAGGAATGAAGTCCTGAAGTGTGCGACAACGTGGATGAACCTTGAGGACATTACGTTGAGTGAATAAGCCAGACACAAAAGGACAAATACTGTATGGTCTCGCTAGTAGGAACTAACTATAATAAGCAAACTCATGGAGTTAAAATCTAGAGAACAGATGACCAGGAGATAGAATGACGGCAATGGGGAGCTGATGCTTAATTTGTGTGGAATTTTTAATAAAGCTGATTGTAAATATTTGAAAATCTGATAGCACAATATGTTGAGTGCAACTGACAGCGCTGAATTCGTGTGTGAATGTGGTTGAAAGGGAAAGTTTAGAGTTGTGTATGTGACGAGGAAGAAAGGAAGCCCTGCACCACACCGCATGCTGACAGTCCGCTGTCTTCGTGGCTTCACTGGCCACTGCCCGGAAACTCCATCACCTGCAGCCGGCGGTTGAGAACCGCGTGGCTGCTGCTGGATTCGGTGTGGGAGAATTTGCAGTCCTGCTGTTTGCTGGAGCCATGGGGTTTTATGAAGGTTTGTATGCAGTGCAACTCCGAGCTGAGGCCATGTAGGAAGCCTCGGAAGCTGTTCCCAGTGGGATGTGGTCAGTGCTCGGCCGGCCTCCGTCCAAGTTCAGCTTCACCTGTTGAGAAGCCCCGGGGCACTGCATAGAGAAGCCCATGTATGAAGTGTCCAATTACCTCTTTCCTGACTGCAGGGTGAGTTCAGGACACCTAGAGGCTCTGCAGTTCCTACAGAAGAATTCCTCTATCGTTTTAGACTCACCAAAATGTTACCAGTGGGGTGGGAGGTAAACACCTGCCTCATGGAGCCAGCCCTGGAACCCTGGCTCAAGTTTTAAAGGCAATCAGGATCAAAAAACCTCTGATTTCTGTCCATTCCAACATCGATGGATATAAATACATGCATCCAAAACACATACAGAAGTTATTGGTGAAGCAAATGGTCTTCCTGATGAAGTGGGAGCAGATTCTTCACACCATACATGAAAGGAAGAAGGGCACAGAGTTCCCCCAGACCTTCAAAACTGGACCTGGTAAGCCACTGGGAACTATTCTGAAAAGTTGTAACTTACAGGCGTGGAAGTCCTTCCGGCACGAGGAAGTGCTGGAGGCCAATGGACAACCCAACCTGTAGGAAACCCTCCAGTGATGGCCTGTGGGATGCGACACTTGGGGTGGGTGGGCTCAGGAGGGACACAGCTCTGCAGGGGGGCTGTAGGCCACTCCATGCACCTGTGCCGCCTGCCTCTCATGACCCCCTCTGAGTGATGGCAAGTGAGTATTTGCAAAGTGCTTTGATTTGCCATCTAAGAAAGCACTAAAGATGCTTATTTCTTTACAGTCCATTTTTTATACCTTGAAAAACAGTCAAATGTTAGGGGGAAAAGCTGCCACATGGAAAGATACTGTTGCCTCCACCAGCTTTGCCGCTGTGACAAGCTGCAGCCCCTCTACCCGGTGGGCTGATGCACCTGGCTGCCAGGTGTGCTCTGAGGCCCAAGTCCAGCCTGGCCTGCGGTGGGGCTGACCCTCCCCACCAGCGCTGTGGCTGTTCTGGTCGGTGTCAGGGGCTAGGTCCTCCCTCTATCGCTGTAGCTTCTTCTCTACCCTGGCAGCTCCAGGATTGTCCTTGAGCACCTGCTGTATACCAGAGAGCCAGCAGCCTCTGCCCTGGAGGGGAACGAGGTGCCAAGAATGGGGAGATACCAAGAAGTGGGGCTCAGATCTGCAGGAGGGTGACTGAGGACCTGGACCCCCTGGGGTGAGCCCTGGCTTCTTCAGGAGCAGTTCCCTGAGGAGGTCCCCCTGCCATGCAGCAGTGACAGGGCAGGGCCCAGGCTCACCTCAGAGCTCAGGCTCTTGCTTCCAGATTCATTAAATAGCAATTCTAAGCTCCTTGGGTGGTTCTTTCGCTATTAACAATGTGGGAAAATCTTACTAGGAATGAAATCTCTGAATTTATCTTAAATTATAATGTTGCTATTGTATAGGCATATACCAAATCCCAGACGGTGGTGAATTTTCAGCCTCATGGGTTTTCTCAGCAGCGGCTCTGTTGGCTTTTGGGGAGAACCATTCTTTACTGGGCAGAAGCATTCCCATCACAGGCAGCCCCTGACCTCTCCAAGCCTTCACACTTCTAGGCATTGTGACCCCAAGCTTACCTGCACATATTTCTTTCCACACAGCCCTGTCTGAGGACCATTGCAAGTACTAGGGAAGAGTATCTAATTTTCACATGCTAAGTCTGAGTTTTCCTAGGAGCATAATGAGGAAAGAACTAGTTCTTAAAACTTTATTTTGGAAATTGTTAAACATTCCCTAAGAACTTTGCTTCATTTTTATTTTTTTAAATATTTTTTATTGTGAAATATATATCAAAAAGCAATAAATTGCAAAGTACATTTAAAAAAGAAATAGAATTGCTGGATAAAATAGTATGTGTGCTTTTTATTTTGAAAGTTATTGCAAAATTGTGCTCAATTTATATACCAAGTTATACTTCCAACAATATATTAGAGTACCTTTTTCTAACTTATGCATTCAATGTTAAACAAACTTGAATACTTATCAATCCGACAGGTGAAGAATTGTATCTCACAGGTTTAGTGTGCATGTTTCTTATTACATATAAGGTTGACTATTGTTTCATATTTAAAATTCATTTGTGTGGCCTTTTCTGTGAATTTTCTGTACATGTCCTTCACCTATTTTTCTATTGTTGTTGGTCTTTTTTTCATTAATATATAAGTACTCTTTATATACTAAGGAATTTAGAGCTTTATATATGTTCTAAATATTTTTCCTAATTTGTTGCATCTCATTTTACCTTTTTTTTTGGCATAGACAGGCACTGGGAATCCAACCCGGGTCTCCGACATAGCAGGTGAGAACTCTGCCTGCTGAGCCACAGTGGCCCGCCCTCATTTTACCTTATTTTCTATATGTAGAATTTTATAAATGTTTGTGTAGAAAATGTTTCTTATATGGCTTCTGGGTTTATGTCATGAATAAAAGACCTCCCCAACTCCAAAGTTATAAGAAAAGGGTATCAATTTTTAAGTTTAAATCTTGGATCCATCTGGGATTTATTTTTAATAAGAAACAAGTTAGGGACCCAATTTAATATTTTTGATGGCTATTTGTATTCCCAGTACCATTTATTTACATAATGCTATCATTTACTGACCTCCTGACCATGTCAAGGGAGAAATGGTTTAGGAAAAAGAGCACACATTCAAATACTTGTTGAATCAGAAAAAGAAGAATTCATGAGACAATGGAATATTGGGAATGGGAAGTCTGTAAAAAGATCACTTGGGAAGGACTTTGCTCCTCTCCAAACACCATTGTTTCGGTGACTCAAATACTCAGGTTGACCTTGCAGTGTCTTCATGGTACAGGGCGACTTAGAAAATCATCCACAGTTATTAACGGTTGCACCCTTGGCCACTACAGACAACAGCTACTTTTCTAGGAATTGTAAGAGCCCCCAGGAAGGGCTCTGTGTTATAAGCGGCCTGTTGAAGTGCACTTGGCACTGGCAGGATGAGGTTAGACAACAGCTGGTTTCAGCCTGAGCAAGTGCTTTGCAGGGTACTGCCAAGTTCCAAGCCCATGCAGCAAGTCAGCCTGCTCCTCCTTGGCTCCTTCTGTCCCACCGTCCTGAAGATTTAGCTCCATCATGGTTCAGCTGCGAGGGCTCCCAGCGAATCCATTGTCCCTACACAGGTTGTCTGGCATTTCCATATCTTCCTGTGACAATGTGGGAGGAAGGTTGTTGGGGGGGTTGTAGTTGGTCTGTTTTCAGTCTTTTGTTTGCTAAATGTCTGCAAAATAGACACATTCTCCCTTGTTGTTATGATTTCTGAACACTTAGCCAAATGTTAGCCACAGGGAGTAAAGAGACAAAAGCTACTTGGATAATCTACAGAGTAGAACTGCTCGAGCAGAAGTGAGATAGGGCAAAATTATTTTCATCTTTAAATCAATGTAGCCCCTTTCTTCCTCAAGACACCATCTTACTTCCCAAGCAGATCTGTGTTCATTTCAAGCTTGGGGCCTGTGTGCAGCAACCTAAACCCTCTTAAACCATGGGTGAGCCCCAGCTTCTTAGTAAATGCATCCGGTTGCACCAGTTAGCTGTTGTTCTAGAAAGAGAACTTTACTTCTCATCTTCAAGGTGACAGGGTCAGAGTGGACTCTTCCGTACTTCTTGCCAGCTGAAAGGCAGCGTCCTAATGCTTCTCTTGGAGTCATTGCTTCTCAAAGTCCTCCATTATTGTGCATCAATTATAGTCTCCTTTTCCAAAGCAATTCGGTGTATCTTCATTACACGGCCCCATATATTTGTGGCTTCATTCAATGACTGCCTTGCATCACCATATAGTTGTTTTGTTGTACATATCTTCTCTTTCCAGCTATAACTGTGAGCCCCTTAAACTCTGAATTCCCTTCATCTGGACATATAGTATAGATACTAAGTAAATATTTTTAATTGGCTTTAAAGCATTAAACCTAAGATCCTCAAGGATCTTAGAGTTTTACTGCAGAAATAAGAGATACACATGTGAAATAGTTCAATGACAGATCAAGGCAGCATTAATTCAGTGCCTAAAATAGAAATGTAGACCCAGGAAGAGCTGGGCTGAGGATGTCAGAGGACAGAGAGTCAGGCAGGCCAGGCCAGTCTGAGAAGGCTCTTGCTTACCTGTAATTGCTTTCAAGGTGAGCCTGATTTTACAAATGACCTAGTAGCATGACAGCAATGTCATTTTGTCCTGTGCACACTGATATCTACTTCCCAAAAGGGAATTGTTCTATAGACAAGCCCAGCTGCTGGCTCCTAAAAAATATCACTGGAGAGTTTACCACTATTCTTCTTTTCCCACTTTCCAAAGCCTTTCCATCACTTTTTGTTAACTTCTGTCTTTGTGAAAAGATTTATCTTTATGGTTCAGCCTTCTAAAAAAAAAAAAATACAGTGGAAACAGAGAGGATGCATGTGCTTTCCTGCATTGCTCTCTGGGTGCTGCACTTGTGCTTTTAATCCTCCCGCTGTCAAACTCCATTAGGAGACTTGAGCATTAGCCTCCCGCCTTTGGGGCCTGGCCTCCCATCAGACCTGGCTGAAATAAGGATGGTGTTTGGGTTTGGTAATCAAGAAGAAAGACGGATTGGGTGTCACCATCCTTACAGCCTAGTTACCTTCACCCCACACTAGGACATTTATCCCCCCACTTGCAGGTACAGACAGACATTAAGGAGAGCCTCAGAGTACCACAGGCTGGCACCCATACGGTGGTTTTTAAGAGTAGTAGATCGATGCTCAGCCTCCGTAACCCTTGCATACCTTTGAACGGGAATAGATTTCCTCTCGTTGGGAACATGGAGTGGTGTCAGAAGAGGAGAATCCCCTCATCCTTGCAGCAAAGTCGATCATATCAATCCTGGTGGATCACGGGTGACAGAGGTTTCAGGGAGACAGCCTTCACATCTGACCTCCAGTGTGGGCTTGGAGAGTCAGAAGAAACACTGGACTCTTGCCCCAGAGGACCAGCAGCAAGTTTCGTGGAAGGAAAAAGCTCCCAGAGTAATGTTCCCTTTCTTTGCATTTAATATAAACTAGTAACCAGTGCCGTATAATGAAGAATCTGAAAGAGATGTTTGCTTCTCGGGCTGAAATGAATACCTTCGTTATTATCAGCTGAAATTATTAAGTGCCCAACTATGCAAGTTATTGTGCTGGATCTAAAACCAGAATCTATATTTCTCTATGAATGTTCAGTGTAAAAAAAAAAAAACCAACACTGATTTGCATTCAGCAAACCTTGAAAATCATATGAACAATAACAAAAAGACTGAAAAATCTCAGAATCAGTGTCAGTAGGAAAAACAAATGAAAAGATTATGTGTCAATCCTTTCTATCTTGTTTCCACAGCTAATTATTAAAGTAAATTCTTTTTCACTGAGGAAAGCTCAAAGTTTTTAGGGCTTTAGAGTGTTTAGAGCAAACAGACATTTGTGTGCTAAATCAAGATTTTAATTTGACCAAAAAATTAGTTTTTATTTAATTTGGAATTAAAACACATTTGCAAAAGAGAAAGTTACATATTAATGTCTACAATTAGTTGTAGTGATACAAATCCAACACATTCATCATTTGAACTGGTTAATTGTGTTTCCTTAATCAGGCTGAAGCCATGATTTTTCAAGTATTGTGTGTACAGTCAGCTCAGCAAATATATTTAGTACTGGACGTGTGCCAGTTTGAAAGGATTATGTACCCTAGAAATGTCATGTTTTAATCCTAATCCATCTCATGGCGGCAGCTGTTTCTTTTAATCCCTATTCAGTACTATAGGTTGGAAACTTGATTAGATTGTCTCCACACTGATGCGACTCACCCAACTGTGGAAATTAACTTTGGATTAGAGGGAGATGTGACTCCACCCATTCCAGGTGGGTCTTGATTAGTTTACTGGAATCCTAAGAAGAGGAAGCATTTTGGAGAGAGCAAGAGAGCTGCCAGATAGCCAGGAGAACCACGAGAGCCCATGCAGCCAGAAACCTTTGGAGATGAAGAAGGAAAACACCTCCAGAAGAGATTCATGAAACCAGAAGCCTGGAGAGAAGGCTGGCTGACGTTGCCATGTTCGCCCTGTGCCTTCCCAGCTGAGAGAGAAACCCTGAACGTCATCAGCCTTTCTTGAGTGTAACCTCTTGTTGGTGCCTTAATTTGGACATTTTTATATACTTGCTTAATTGGGACATTTTCTCGGCCTTGGAATTATAAACTAGCAACTTATTAAATTCCCCTTTTTAAAAGCCATTCCGTTTCTGGCATATTGCATTCCAGCAGCTAGCAAACTAAACAGGAGGGTTGAGACAATTTCAGACAGAACACCTGGGAAGAGAGAAGGCATATAGATTTATGAGGCAAATATACTGTGAACGCTATAAATGTGAACTTGGATAGGAGCTAGGGACTGGAGTAGCAATAAATGTCCAGACGACAAAAAGCAAATCATGTCTGATGTGAGAGCCTCAGAGGGCAATGCTGAACTAAGTACAGAGATTTAGGGTCTTTCCCTAGGCAGCAATGAGAACAGCATTAGAGCAATCTGGAAGGAATTTCCAGAGGAAATAGGACAGTTCTCTCTACAAGACATGAAATATGAGACAACTGGTAAATTTATATGGTGAGTTTTTAGCTACAGCTTTTGGTATAGAAAGAAAATGTTGACTTGTGTCTATAATGGGCTGAACAAGCAACGCTCTGGGCTTACCCATTGCAGCAAGACTAAGCGTTGTGCAAACTACAGGAGTTAGAATGGTTCCAAACTGATTTCTTGAGTCTCTGTGCAGTTTGCTGTCCCTGCCAATTATAGAACACTATTCCTTTCCCTTGTGTTCAGCTACCTGTTTATAAATATGTTATATAATGTAATGTCATTATGCCCTTGATGGCAAAAACAGACCATGATGCCAAAAATAGAGTTCCTAGGACTATTCATGTCTTTTTACATGATCTTGAGTTAATCACTTATACACCGTATCCACATCTGAAAAATGGGCTGATAAAGACCCTAACCAGGGGAATTAACTGTCATACATGTAAATGTGTTGAGAAAGGTAACTATGTTAATCACTAGCCTGTGTTTCAAGTGGCTAAAAACAGAACAAAGGCCAACTAATTCTATTTCTTTAAATCATTCTCCTTTGATTTAAGGTTTTACAGCAGTGCAGGAACCTCTTACAGTGGATACAAATCTGAGTGAGAAATTGCTCTTAGCTCACTCACTGAACTACCCTATAGCTCTTTCCTGACTTTTTGCTCAAGAATTGATTCATTCTTAAATCTCTTCTGGTGACCCATGCCAAAATGGAAATTGGATGTCAAATTTGCTTTATGGGCAACACAGATGGCCTAAAGCTCTTTAGCCCCGGGTGGAACTTTTCCATGTGGACACTGGTCCTATGTCGTCACGTAGCCACGCACCTTTATCCCCCAATTTGCTGTGCCCATGACTTCAACCCAATCATGAGAAATTATTTCATGAGCTTATAATAATTTTCAGAACATTATTTTTTAATCAGTAATATTTTTACCCTACCAAGGGAAGAAGACTAGCCATATTCAATCTGAAAAGCAGTCACCCTGGCTATAACATAGTTGTCCAGTCTCATGCTTCAGTCAATCCTGGCCCATGGGGCCAGGTAAGAGGGCCCGAAAGAGAAGATGTGGGCAGAAACTGCTCAGAAAGGCCTCTAGAGTGTGAAAAGCGAAGAGGTAGTCACACACAGAGGAGTCAAGCACCCAGGCAACTCTATATAACTTTAAAAACTGTCATTTATTGCATATTGACTATGCAAAAGGCACTGCGATAAGCATTCTATATATAACCTAAAGAAGTTGGGGAATTTATCCCCCATATTGCAGATGAGGAACTAAGGCTAAGAAAAATTAAGTAACTCTCCCAAGGTCGCTTTGCCTGAGGAATGATTCAAATCCAGTTTGCATGCTTGGAAATTCACACTCTATGTCTTTTGACTATACTAGCTGTTTTCACATACGATTATTTGAAATGCAATTAAATGATTTCTTATTCCCACGAAATGATGTAAATTAAATATAAGACTTTTGTCTCCAGAAGGGCTAAATGCTTCATTTCTATTAGGGACACCAGATAAGGGAAGAAATTACAAAAGAATATATAAAACTAAATAAATTTTAAATATTCAAGAAACTCAGGCCATCACTGAAGTAGCACTCCCCTGTCCCTTTGATAAGTGATTATATTTTACCAGAATTCCAATTCTAAGGCCTTGAAAGAAAAAACTCCCGCTCCTGTCCTAATAATTTCTGGCAGTTTACTCAGACTCCGTTTTTCACTTTTCTCTCTGCCTCTGTGTTCCTGCATCCATGCATGCTGCTTCTCTTCTGACCACGCCAGGGTAAGCACAAAGCCAGCCCCTACACCTGTTTCCACACACCCACACATTCCCTCTCAAAGAAGCATATTTTTATCTTAGTAACTTTGCTGAAGATTTGGGAGAAGGAAGTCAGAGAAAGGATGATATGATAAAGCTCAAAGTCTTCTGCCACATTCCTGGTGTCCACTTTCTTCCTCAGACCCCAGAGCAATAGACCAAGTCTGCCCCTTGCCTCATGGAGAAAATTATTTTGAAATTTCTGAAAATTGTATTTTAGAAACATAATTTGGTGCATTGCCTCTCTATCAGCTCACATCCCCAACAGTTTGAAGCAGCTATCTATAATCACAAAAATGCAAAACAAATATTGGCACCAGATGAGTTAAATAAAGATTCAAAAATGCCTCACTATAGCTCAAGTTTTGTCACCAAATCAGATCAGAGCAGATCAGGTTTTGTCCTCAAATGAGATATTTTTAAAAGTCTGATTTTCAGAAATTTTTGAATTTCACAACTGTGGATAAGAGATTATGGTCTGTAGAAGAGTAAACCACTAAATTCAACTAAACTCAACCTTATAATCTGGCTCCACTCTAGAGAAAGCTGTGGTCTTAAATCGCTGATTAATCCATCCTTGAAATCTTTAAAAAAAAAACAAAAAAAACAACTTGAATCATAGCTCTGATATCATGGAAGGCTGGTCATAAGGAGGAAATTAAACTAATGATCCATATTGATATCTCAGGAAGCTTCCACTAGAAGACCCTGTCTTTGTAAATTATTTTTTTCTCCAGTTGTAATGGCAGTATCAAAAGTGCCTTGGAAGGGGAGGAAGAACCTCAATGGATAAGGGAGGATGAGCTGCTTCCCTTGGTAAAGGAGACTAGGTTGATATCTGAGTTTTATTCCTATTAAGTTACGTGGTCCCTGTCTGAATGATCCTTCAATTTCATAAGGAAAGTCAAAAGAAAAATAATATTGACTTTACAACTTACTTTGCTAGGATGCACCTAAGAAACCAAGGATAGAGATAATTATTTATTCTTTTAATATAGGCCTTTAAATATTTTAGCCAAAAGGCAGTTTTCAAACAAAATAAGGCTTCCCAGATTAAACCCAAAATCACACAAACACACCCAACTGGAGAACTGCTTTCGATAATGGAAGATTAAATAATCAGACATATCTCCTGAAGGGTAAGCTGAAGATAACTACAAATGCCGGATAAAATATTTTTGAAATCTTCTTAAAAGCATCAAAGCTCCAAGAAGATAATAAGGAATTGCTAGCTGTGCTAGTTTGAATCTGTTATGTACCCCAGAAAATATTATGTTCTTTTAATCACTTCTTGTGGGGGCAGACCTATTATGGATGGCATCTTTTGATTAGGTTGTTTCCATGGAGATATCACCCATCCAATTCAAGGTATATCTTGATCCCATTGCTAGAGTCCTTTAAGAGAGAGACATTTTGGAGAGAGCTCACTGCTGAGAGGGTTTAGAGAAAGAAAACTGCTCAGGAGAAGCTAAGAGAGAAAGAAATGCCCTGAGACATTTTGGAGACAGCCATTTGAACCCAGAACCAGGAGAGAAGGGCCAGCAGATGCTCTCATGTGCCTTCCCTTGTGACAGAGGAACCCCAGATGCCAGTAACCTTTCCTCAGAGAAGTCATCTTACTTTTGATGCCTTAATCTGGACATATTCATGGGCTTAGAACTGTAAATCTGTAACTAATAAATCCCCATTGAAAAAACTAACCCATTTATGGAATATTGCATTCTGGCAGCTTTAGCAAACTGAAACGCTACTTTAAGACCCAAGAAAGGATAGAAATCCAAAGAGATGAATCTTGCATTTAGAGCCTGATTTGCTAATCCTGGTTAGAGGTCAAAAATTGGAGTTCATGGCTCACCAAAGGTAAGGGCTCCTGGTGAACCACCCCTGCTTTGCATTGGGACTCTAAAGAGCAATATACTAGGAGTAGGATAAATGGGAAGTACAATAGCATTTGTACTTGGGTATAGGATGGATTTAGTGACTTAATTCTAATAAAGAGAATATGGCAAAAGCAAATGCTCTTTCTCTCCGTTGTCCTTTATCCTGAGTTTCTGTCCACCATGGTGACCTCAGCATTCAAGAAGGCAAGAGCAGAAGTTCTGTGTTCTCTTGAGGCTTTGGCTTTGAAAATCACACAATATCATTTGTACCACACTCCACCATATTTTGTTGTTAAGTTCCAAGGGAAGCCCATATTCAAGGGATACATATTGGAGAGACATACTCTGTCTCTTTGTAAGAAAAGAACGAAGTCATGTTGCAAAATGGGAGGAATTTATGATCACTAAATAATCTATCAAGTTAAGAAGTTCCTGAAAGAACTTCTGGGGAAAATGGCCTTTGTAGCTCCTGGAATCTCTCCTCCTCTAAAACAGCTAGTAAATAGGCAGGAAGTGTCTGAAACAACTGTTCTTAGGCTCCAGAAGCCAGAAGAACACTGTACACCACCCAGGGAAGAGAGAGAGAGAAAGAGGCTGAGACGCTGCAATATAGATCTGTGGGTATCTTGTTCTGTGGCAGCTTCTGGCACTCATCCTACACCCTCCAGGCAGGCCACCTTGGGGTATCATCCCTTACTAGCTGCTACAGACACAAAGTGACATAAAAATCCTCTTCCCCAGGTGGGATGGGAGCAAGGCTGAGCACTGATCACAGATTTTAACTAGCAAATTTGGATCCCTGGGTCGTGGTTCTGAGATACTGTTTCAACCCACTCCAGACAAGTACAGCCACTGTCATTGTTCCAACACCTCCAACAGGGCTAGAGGAGGTGGAGGTTTGCAGACACAGTGCCTCCTTAAGGAAAGAGGGAACAGTTTGTTGAAGGGTGACATCTTCTGGGCAGGCCAGGAAACATAGCTGCAGGGAAATGTCAAAAAGGCTTGGGCCATCTTTCCTGACCCACTCCCCTGGGCCCTTGAAGCTGGTCTGGGTCCCCTTCATGGGTCCCTGGCTGTGTTCTGACTGGGAAATACTGACTTGGGAAAGTCTTCAGGTTGAGCCTTCTCCCAGAATTTACCCTCCAGGCAAAAGCAATGAGGGGCAGTGAAAGCAGTGTTAAAAAAAAAATCTATAGAGACAAACTAAAAACAAACAAAACAGACCTAGATTTCTGGAGAAGGAATAGAGGAAAGTAAGCTTTCTCCTGGTGGTGAAAAATTGCATAAATAGTGCAATCTTAAAAATTGTACCACTTATGCAGGGCAAGAATCGCACGAAGAGCTGGAAAAAATCTGATCAGTAAAACATAGGCAATTCTAAAGGTCTAGAATAAATGGAACCAATTGTCAAGAAAAAAATGACAACACAAAAACAATCAACAACAAAATGCTAGACAAGAGAGAGAAATTGATGTTCAGAGTAAACCACATGATCATCTTGATTGACACAGAAAAGGCATTTGACAAAATCCAGCATACTTTCTTGGTAAAAACACTTTGAAAAGGGATTGAGAAAGGCTTCATGACTAAAAGGGGGAAGAGAGAAATGAGGCAAAATAAAGTTTCAATGGCTGAGAGATCTCAAACAGAATAAAGAGGTTATCCTGGACGTTATTCTTACACATTATATAGATATCCCTTTTTAGTTTATGATGTATTGGAGTGGCTGGAAGGAAGTACCTGAAATTGTTGAGCTGTGTTCCAGTAACCTTGATTCTTGAAGAAGACATAACTTTTACAATGTGACTGTGTCATTGTGAAAACGTTGTGTCTGATGCTCCTTTTATCCAGGGTATAGACAGATGAGTTAAAAAAAAAAAAGGATAAAAATAAATAAATAATAGGGGGGTAAGGTGGTAAAATAAATTGTACGGATGGAAATACTAGCAGTCAATGAGAGGGAGGAGTTAGGGGTATGGTATGTGTTGTAGCTTGCTAGCTGCCAGAATGCAATATACCAGAAATGGAGTGGCTTTTAAAAAGGGGAATTTAATAAGTTGCTAGTTTACAGTTCTAAGGAGAATGGAGGAGATTCGGAGAGAGCAGAGAATGCTGCAGCACCACGAAGCAGAGAATCCATGAGCCAGCAACCTTTGGAGATGAAGAAGGAAAATGTCTCCCAGGGAGCTTCATGAAACAGGAAGCCAGGAGAGAAAGCTAGCAGATGATGCCATGTTCACCATGTGCCCTTCCAGCTGAGAGAGAAGCCCTGACTGTGTTCGCCATGTGCCTTCTCACTTGAGAGAGAAACCCTGAACTTTATCAGCCTTCTTGAACCAAGGTATCTTTCCCTGGATGGATGCCTTTGATTGGACATTTCTATAGACTTGTTTTAATTGGGACATTTTCTTGGCCTTAGAACTGTAAACTAGCAACTTATTAAATTCCCCTTTTTAAAAGCCATTCCATTTCTGGTATATTGCATTCCAGCAGCTAGCAAACTAGAACACAGCCCAATTAAAAAGTAGTGGCAGGGCAGGCCATGGTGGCTCAGCAGGCAGAGTTCTTACCTGACATGCTGGAGACCCAAGTTCAATTTTTGGTGCCGACCCATGCAAAAAAAAAAAAAAAAAAAAAAGTGGCATTATTTACAATTGCCAAAAGATGGAAGCAACCCAAATGATATCAGTGGATATCATTGGTATCCGATGAATGGATAAACAAAATGTGGTGTATACATATGATGGAATATTATTGAGCTGTAAGAAGGAATGAAATTCTGATGCATTGTGACAACATGGGTGGACCTTAAGGACATCAAGCTGAGTGAAATAAACAGGCACAAAATGATAAATGTTGTATGATCTCACTGCTTTGAAACAATTAGAGTAAGCAAACTCATAGAGTCAGATTCTAGAATATAGGTTACTAGGGGATGGGACAGGGATCTGGAATGAGAAATTAAGGCTTAAAATTTATAGGGTTCCTATTTGGAGTGATGTAAATATTTTGGTAATGGATGGTGGTGATGGCACCACAACATCGTGAGCTTAATTAACAGCACTGAAATATATATCTGAATGTGATTAAGAGGGGAAATGTTAGATTGCATATATTGTAACAGAATAACATTTTTTAAAAAATGTTGATGGAGCTACAGTACACAAAGAGTGAACCCTAAGTTAAACCCTGGACTACAGTTAAAAGCACAATTGTTAAAAAGTGCTATCTTCAATTTTAATAAATGTTCCACACCAATGGAAGGTTTTAACAATAGGGTGATATGGAAATCCTGTGTTTTATGCATGATTGTTTTGTAAACCCAACAACCTCTATAATAAATAAATAATTAAAAAAATAGAAAGACCTCAAGTTAGTAACTCAACTTATCACCCAGGAAACTGGAAAAAAGAAGAGCAAATTAACCCAAGCTGGGAAAAGGAAGGAAATAACAACCATGAGAGTCAAAATAATACAATACAAAGTAGAAAAGCAAAAGAAAAAATCAACAGAACAGAAGTTGGTTCTTTGAAAAGATCAACAAAATGTACAAACCATTAGCTAGACTCACTAAGGGAAAGAAAAAAATTTCAAATTATTGAAATCAGGAATGAAAGAAGGGACATCTGTACCATCTTACAGAGATAAAAGGATTATAAGGGAATACTGTGAATAATTGTATGTCAACCAATTAGATAGCCTAGAAAAAATGAATTTCTAAAAAACAAAACACAAACTACTGAAACTGACTCAAGAAGAAATAGAAAATCTAAATTGACCTATAACAAGTAAAGAGATTGAATTAGTAATTTAAAAACTTTGCAAAAATAAACTCTCAAAGCCCAAATGGCTTTGTGGATGAATTTTTCCAAATGTATAAAGGGTAATTAATACCAATTATGTTAGTTTTCTTGGCTACTCAAGCAAATACCATCAATGGCTTAAACATTGGGAATTTATTGACTCACAGTTTTGAGAAGCCCAAAACAAATCCAAATCAAGACCTCAAGGCAATGTCTTTTTCCCAAAGACTGGTGTTCTGAGGCCAGTTGCTGCCAATCCTAGGTCATTGACATTTCTGTCACATTGAAATGCACATGGCAGCCTCTCCTAGCCTTTCCCTCCTCCTTTGGATTCTGCTGACTTTCAACTTCTGACTGCTCCTTCTGTGGCTTTCTCTGTCTCAGCTTGAAATTCATTCTTTTTATAAAGGACTCCAGTACTAGGATTAAGACCCATGCTGATTGCGGGCCACACTTTAACTGAAGTAACCTCATCAAAAGATCCTACTTACAATGGGTTCACATTCACAGGAATGGATTAAGTTTTAGAACATGGTTTTTTCCTGGAGTATATGCCTCTAAACCACATGCCAATCCTACACAAACACTTCCCCCCCCCAAAAAAAAGAAGAAAAGGAAATACTTCCCAACTTATTCTATGAGATCAGTATTACCCAGATGACAAAATCAAACAAAGACATAACAAGGAAAAGAAAAAACTACAGACCAACTCTCTTATGAGTACGTATTTTGGCTTGCTACAATATAAGAAAAGGATTGGCTTTAAACAATGGGGATTTATTAGTTTACAAGTTTACAATCATAAGGCTGTGAAAATGTCCAAATTAAGGCATCAACAAGACAATAGCTTCTCTGAGGACTGGTTACCAGCAATCTTGGGCTCCTCATTCAGATAGCAAGGCACATGGCAAAGTCTGCTGGTCCTTCTCTCCTGGGTTTCATTGCTTCCAGCTTTTGGCTTCAGTAGTTTCCTCTCTCAGTTTCTGTGAGTGTGGTCTTGTCTCTAAGGCTTTTTCTATGAACTTCTCTTAATTTCATCTCTTTATGTTTTATCCTCTTATAAAGGACTCCATTAAGAGGATTAAGATCCACCTTGAATGAGGTGGGTCACATATCAAAATAACCTACTCAAAGGTCCCACCTACAATATGTCTGTACCCACAGAATGGATTAAAAGAACATGATCTTTTCTGGGGGTACCGAACAGCTTTATGCTGTTATGTACAATACAGATACAAAGATTCTAAGCAAAATGCAGCAAACTTAATCAAGTAATATATAAAAAGGATTATATACCATGGCCAAGTGAGATTTATCCCAGGAATGTACGTTTGTTTTAATATCCAAAAATCAGCAAATAAAATATAGCATACCAATAGAATACAGGCCAAAACCACAGGATTATTTCTATTGACATTGAAGAAGCATTTGGCATCCATAAATATGTTCAATAAACTAGGAATAGAAGGGAACTTCCTCAACATAATGAAGGGCATCTATGAAAAACCCACTGCTAATATCACACTTAATTGTGAAAACTGAAGGCTTTCCCCCCAAGATCAGAAACAAGTTAAGGATGTCCACTTTTGGCACTTACATTCAACATTTTATTGGCAAAACTAGTTAGGATGATTAAACAAGAACATGAAATTAAAGACATCAAGATTGGAAATGAAGAAGTGATGCTATTTATATTCACAGATGATGTGATCTTGTATGTAGATAAACATAAGATAGTCAAAAAAATTTCAGGAATCAAGATCAATATACAAAAATTGTATTCTATACAATGCCAAAATGAAGTGAAGAAAATAATACCACTTACAATAGCATCAAAAAGAATAAAATACTTAGGAATAAAATTTTAAAATGAAGTAAAATACTTGTACATTGAACACTACAAAATATTGGAAGAAATTAAAGAAGAGCTGAATAAATGGAAAAACATCCTAGTTCATGGATTAAAATAATTAATATTATTAAGATGACAGTGATCCTCAAATTGATCTATAGATTCAATGTGATCCCTATCAGAATCACAGTTGTCTTTTCTTTTTTTCATAAATTGACAAAATGATCTTAAAATTCATATGGATATTGAAAGGGACCCAGAAGAGCAAAAAGAAAATTCTTGAAAAAGGAGAACAAAGTTGGAGGATTCATACTCCCAATTTCAGAAATTTACTACAAAGTTACAGTAATCAAAAGAATGTGGTATTGGTATGCAGACAGACATATAGATCAGGAAAACAGAACTAAGAATTTGAAAATTAACCCTTGCATTTATGCCAATTGATTTTTGACAAGTATACCAAGGCAATTCAATGAAGAAAGAATAAACTGTTCAACAAACAATGTTGGGAAAAATTTTCATATATAGAAGTATGAAATTCAATTCCTACCTCAAAAAAAAACTCAAAATTGATTAAAGACATAACTGTAAGAGCAGAAACTATAAAGCACTTTAGAAGAAAACACGAAAAACTTTGTGACCTTAATTAAGTATTCTTAGATATAACAACAAAACAAAAGCAACAAAAATAGATTGATGGGACTTCATCAAAATTAAAACTTTTGTGCTTTAAATAACACCACCAATAAAGTAAAAAGACAAATGAAAGTGAAAATCATGTATATGATAAGGCACTTGTATGCAGTATATATAAAGCATACCATGACAACAAAAAAAGACAATCCAATTTAAAACTGGGCAAAGGATTTGAATAGGCATTTCTCTTAAGAAGAAATACAAATGGGCAAAAATGTTCAATATTATTAGTCATTAGGGAAATATAAGTCAAAATCACAATAAGATAATCACTTCACTACCATTAGAATGGCTAAAATAAAAATAATAGACAATAACAAATTTTGTTGAGGATGTAGGAAATTGGAACCCTCATACATTGCTGGTAGAATTTTAAAATGGTGCACTTTGCAAAAGTTTTGCAGTTCCTCAAAATGTTAAACATAGAGTTACCATATGACCCAGCAGTCCCGTTAAACATAGAGTTACCATATGACCCAGCAGTCCCACTCCTAAATATATATTCAAGAAAAATGAAAACATGTTCACACAAAAAGTTGTACCTGAATGTTGCTAGCAGCATTATTCTTAATAAGTCCATCAATTGATGAGTAAATAAACAAAATGTGGTATATCCATCAAATAGAATATTATTTGACAATAAGAAGAAATGATGTACTGATTCATGCCAGAACATGGATGAAACTTAAAAAACATTATGCTAAGTAAAAGGTGCCAGTCACAAAGGACCACGCATTGTACAATTCTATTTATATGAAATGTCCAGAATAGCAAATCCATAGAAACTGAAAGTGGATTAGTGATTGTCAGGTGCTAGGGGGAAGAAGGAAGAAAGAATTACTGCTAATGGGTGTGGGATTTCCTTCTGGGGTGATTAAAATGTTCTGGAATGAGACAGTGATGGATGCACCACTCTGTGAATAAATTAAAAAACACTGAATTGTATACTTTTAGAAGGTGAAGTTTATGGTTTACAAACTATATCTCAATAAATCTGTTATTTATAAAATGGTATCACAAAGTAGTGGGAAAGATATGCCTTGTTAAATAAATAGTATGAGAAAATTGAATGGCATATTACAAAATCAAAATTGACCCTTACCTCCTATCCTATGTAAAAAATATTCCATTTCTAGATGCATTATTGCCCTTCCATGAAAAGCAAAACAAGAAAGCTTTTAAAAGCTAATATAGCCAGAGACCTGGGTTCAATTCCTGGTGCCTGCCTATGAAAAAAAAAAGATAATATAAAAGATGGACAGGTCTATGGATAGAGTGATATGGCACATGTGACAAAATGACAAAAGTTGGTATATATGGGATCTAGAAGGGGGTATGCTGGAACTGTATGGGATTTGTATTATTTTTGCAACTGTTTTATAAATTTGAAACTATTTCAAAATAAGTTTTTAAAAGGTAATAAAAAAGAATATCTTGAGTGCTAGCTTGAAAGGATTATATGCCCTAGAAAGGCCATGTTTTAATCCTGATCCAATCTTGTGGGAGCAACTGTTTCTTTTCATCCCTATGCAATACCGATTGGAAACTTGATTGGGTTGTCTCCACAAAGGGGAGATGTGACTCCATCCATTCCAGGTAGGTCTTAATAAGTTTACTGGAATCCTTTAAAAGAAGAAACATTTTGGAGAAAGCCTCAGAATGATGAGATAGCCACAAGAACTACCAGAGTCCACCAGCCAGCGACCTTTGGAGATGAAAAAGGAAAATGCCCCCGTGTATGAAACAAGAAGCCTGGAGAGAAAACTAGCAGGCCCCACCATGTTTGACGTGCCTTCACAGTTGAGAGAGAAACCCTGAACATCATCAGCCTTCTCGAACCAAGGTATCTTTGCCTTAAATTGGGCATTTCTATATCCTTGTTTTAATTGGGACATTTTTCGTGGCCTTAGAACTGTAAATTTGCAACCTAATAAATTCCTTTTTTAAAAAACTGTTCCATTTCTGGTATATCACATTCTAGCTAGCAAACTAGAATATCTTATGAGCTCAATGTAGGGAAAGTTTCTTATTCAGGAATAGTAACCAGGATTAGAAATCAGAAAACCAGGAACAGAAAACACTAACCATAAAGAATAGATAATGGACTATATTAAAATTATTTATGTTGACTTCTGCTTCTGGGAAGGTGGAACACACAGACTTTTCCTTATTTCTCCCTCTATGTACAACTAAAAACCCTTTTTGTTATATGTAAAACGATCATAAGAAGACTCTGAAAATGGAGATAAGAAAGCCAACTACAATGGAATCAAACTATAAATCAATAGCAGAAAGATCACAGGAAAATCTCCAAATACTTGGAAACTGAACAATAAACTTCTAAATAATCCATGGGTCATAAAGGAAGTCTCAAGAGAAATATATATATTGAATTGAATTAAAATAAAAATATGGCATATCAAAAAACTGGGCAAAACAGCTAAAGCAGTGTTGAGAGGAAACCTGTAGCATTAAATGCATATATTAGAAAAGAGGAAAACTCTAAAATAATCTAAGTTGTCACCTGAAGAAACTAAAAAAAGAAAAGAAACCCAAAGCAAACAGAAGGAAGAACATACTAAAGTCAAGCGTAGAAACCAATGAAATAGAAAACAAACCAAAAACATGGTAAAGAAAATCAATGAAACAAAGAGTTGGCTCTTCGTAACCACCAATACCATTCTAGGGTGATGGCAGTGTCCTGGGTTGTGACAGCCTAGGGTCAGGCTGTATGTGTATGTTGTATTCATTTTTCTGTGTGTGTAATATTTTACAACAAAATGCCTCTTCATATTTTGCTGTTTTGCCTTTGAGAAGAGATGAGATGGGAGGGGAAGGCAGGTGTGAGGATTATGCCGAGAAAAGGCAGCACATGTAAGGCTGAGCTCAATATTTAAAGCCTGTGAAATGAGACAGGAAAAAAGTGGAGTGTTGAAGCAATCGCAGACCTGCTGGAATGATTTGGTGGGTGGCTTGCCTTTGGAGAGTTTTAAAAGAGTGTTTAAAGAATAATAAAGGTAATTCCCAAAGCTAAATTCCTTACTTCCCTCCATTTGACATTGGACCTGGGCTGAGGGGTCTTGAGTTTTCAATGTTTTTGGTTTTTGTTTTCAAATTGATACCCAGATCACCTTTAAATCCCCTGGAACATCTAGGATATGAAGAAGAAAACATAATCGATTTGGGCAGAACATTGCCTCTTTGGACAGTACCTCGGGGTGACCTTGTCCCTCCCTGGTCCCCAGTCTTCCGTCCAACTGAGATGAGAGAATAACATCAAGAGAAAGAGGAACATCTAAGGTCAACCATTTACAGCATGAAGAAGTTAAAATGATCATTGCCTAGATAACCCTGAAGATTGAGAGAAAGATCAAATGAAAGGGAGGAAGTGCAACTGAGATTAGGATTAAACAAATGATTGGAACTACCGACTCATTATATAGATGTTTCTTTTTAGTGTCTGGTGTTTAGAATAGTCAGAAAGAAATACCAGAAGTTGTTGAACTGTAATCCAGTAGCCCTGGTCTTTGATAATGACTGTATAACTATATTGCAAAAAAGCAAACAAACAAAAAAAAAGTTGGTTGCCTGTGTTTGTGTGCATCTACTGCTGGATGTTTTGTTCTGATCCACTGATAAATACACCTATCTATCTCTGATAATACTACACTGTCTCAGTTAACTTACCCCATTGCAAGTCTTAAAATTGGATACAATACAATACTAGTGGACAATAAGAGGATAAAGTATGCAATGACACCGTGTGATGCCACTGTAAACCACTAATTATATACTCTGGTTACTTTGTATGGTGTGCAAATATCTCTCAATAAAATTACATTTTAAGAAAAGAAGAAGAGAGAAAGGGGAATAGACCAGAGGAGACAGGAATGTCATATGAGATGCTTTGGAGGTACTAGAGCCGTTTCCTTCCATCTCATCCCTTACAGCGCTCTGAGCAGCACCTCTGAACTACTGATGTCGTATCTCATTGCCGGGGATACAGCACATAAGCTGCTTGGAGAGTTGTAAAACATGAAGGGGGGGGGGGTGTCTCACTATCACAACATTTAACGTTTAATTACACACAACCTCCCTTCCTACCCTCCCACGGGGATGGGATGCTCTTCAAAGGCCAGGACACCCAGATGTCACTGGACTTCCAGGGTCCAGTGCGAGAGAAAACAGCAAAGCATATAAGTGACTTTCGAGGTAGTCTCTTTCTAAAGGACGGCGATACAGCCTGGTCCCTAAGACTCTCATTCTCTCAGAGTATTCCATGCTGGACCCGATCTGCAGTACAGAAAGTCCCCTGTAAGGAGGAGTTCCCAAGGCGCGCGACCAGGAGTTTACATTCCGTGCGCAAAAAGGCAGCAGAGCTGAAGGAAATCTCCTTGAAAGGCCCTAGCCTGCACTGCCATCTCTCCCCTTCACCCTTGTGCAGTCAGTCTCTCTTGTGGAGGATTCTCCCAGGACTCCGGCTAGCGCCAATCAGGTGGCTGGGTACCTGCCCCCAGCAGCGGCCACCTGGAAGTACGACGAGGTTCTCCGCTCGCCAGGCAGGTCCAGTTCTCAGGGCGCCGGGGTGGGAAGAGCAGCCTCACTTGGGCCTCCCTGGCCGCGGGTGCCGGACGGACGCGAGCTGACCGGGTGTGAGTCCAACGCTGGAGTCGCCGCTGAGAGCTCTGCTCCCGCGTCAGGTACCGTCAGGGCGCTCCCGGGCGCCGAGCTTACCCCATAGGGAGAAAAAGGACAAAGAGGAGGGACACGGTTGGACCCAGGACCTCCAGAGGGCTCCCGGCTCCGAACGTGGAGGCGGCTAGCCAGGAGGGACTTTCGAGAGCGCCCCAACACCCGGGTAAGCGGGCCCCTGGGCCCCTCCCTGTCCACCTCCTTTGATGCGCCCGAGTTCGCGCTCAGCTCTCCAAAGAGCGCTCCCGCGCGGGGGCTGTCTCTGGCCTCGCGGCGGGGCGGTGGTTCGCGGTGTCCCCGCCCCCGGGCCGCGCCTCTGCCGTCCGCTTCAGCCCAGCCTCTCTAACCTGCTCCGCGGCGCCTTCCGCTGGGTGCGACCCCACCCGGACACGGCTGCTGCGCCTTGGGCGCCCGCGAGCATTTGAGGCCATGAGGCGGCCCGGGCCGGCAGCGCAGCAACCTCCACTGGATCTCTGGGCAAGCGTGAGTGAGGCGGGCTCCGGGGCGGCGGACGCGGGGTCCGGGAGGGGTGGGTGCGGGACAACGCGGGAGCTGCGGGGCCGCTCCGTCGCCGTCGATCTGTGCGTGTAGGTTTGTCCCCGCGCGCTGGAGGCTCCGGGCCAGCCTTGCCACCTCGGCTCGGGTTGCTTATGATTTTCATAAAGTTGTTCAAAATATCAGGGGCGGTGGAGATTTTATTTGCGGGGTCGGCATCCAAGCAGCGAGGCCTGCGGGGAGAGGCATCTCTGCCCGCGCGTCCGAATCGGGGCAGCCAAGAGCCGACCGCTTGTCTACCGGACGGAGAAACCCGGACTCCCACTCGGAGCCAGTACCAGCGGTGGACTGTCCTCCGCGCACTCCAGCGGCCCTAGAGCCGGAGTCGCGCCCGGCCATCCGGGAGGGGCCTGCGCGCTGGGGCGGGTGCAGAGGGCTGGCGCTGGGCGAGGTGGCTGGGGGGTAGTTGGAATGCGCCGGCCCCAACGATGCCTCCGCTCCCGACTCTGAGGCGGGTTTGATCCAAAGTAGAGAGGGCGAGCAGAAAGCAGTGTCCGGGTGAGTCTCGCATTCTGCTGCTCCGGGCTCTTTCACCTTTCTATACGTGGGGCGGAGGTGGAGAGAGCGGAACCGGGCTCCCGGAGACCCCCAGGAAGGGTGGTTTCCGCGGTTCCCTGGGGCTCCCAAGGCAGCGAGTGGGAGCAGAGGAGGGACTCTGCTTTCTCCGTCAGCGTCCTTGGACAACCCAGCCCACCTTTGTTTTTCTGTCACACTGAAGGATTCCCCTCTCAAGGTAGAACTGTGGAACCCTGAAGTTTGCTCTTCCTAGCAAGTTTGATGCGAAAGGGGCTGTGGGGAAAAAGGTTTCCAAACCATAGGCCCTTCATTGCCATCCTGGACTCGAGGTCTGTCCTTTCCAGGCCTGGGCCGCGGACCCTCCTCCAGCCCCCGATTCCCGGAGGACCCCAGTTGGGTGGGGTTCCTACCGGCAGGATTAGGGGGCCGATTCTGAGCAGGCGAGGTGGTAGTATAATTCGCAGGTGGTGTCTGGGCAGTAGGATTTGTGTCCTGTTTGCCGGTCGGGGGACTCAGCCAGGTTGGTGTTTGGTAAGATGGGGGTGAGACTTAGAGAGAAAACGAATACACGGAGTAGGCTGGATCAGTGATAGGGGGACTTTGCCTGAGATTCCCTGGAATTTGGAGTCATCTGGAGGAAAGGACAGATCTTTTTCTGTACTAATGAAGTACTTGGAACTAACAGACATTAAGGATCAGCCCCATTCCTTCAAACTGAGAGAGGTAGGCCAAGGGGAAGAAAGAACAAAGGTGCATTCTCTGAAAACAGCTGTAATTTCAAAGACCTCTCTCTGGAGGCTGCAACTCCCCTGCCTGAGAAGATCCAAACTAGCAAATAGGGGCCATGATGGCATCCAGGGAAGAACTCAAATGTGGCTCCTTCAGGTTCTGTTGTGGCATTAGGCACACTAGCAGCAAACTAGCAGCAGCCCCATCCTCAGTTCCCTACTCACATGAGAAACATGGCTATAATTTCCACCAGAGAAGGGGGAGGGTGGGGTAAAGGGAGCCAGAACCTTGTGTGAAGGGGAGAAGTCTCTGAGGTCCTTTGGTGGGGGAGAGGGAGTCTCATATGTGTAGATAGAAACTCTAATTGTGGTCATCACTGCCATTCCTTCCAGAACCAGAAAGCTGCATTCAGAAATAATTCCCTGGATGGACAGGGCAAGATGGATTCTGTTACTGATGAGAGCAAGTCCCTCACGTTTTGTCCAAGGAGCTCTGTTTTGTCTCTAGCTCACCTATCTGTAATTAAAAACAAGTTCTGCTTTGTACAGAGCATACAGCAGTCTACAGACGTCACCCGGCACTAGGATAGTCTGGTACAGGACCAGCCTGCCCCGTGCCCAGAGGCCCAGGGTAGATTTTAGTGATATCCCCTGCTAACTTTTATAGGAGGCTGGGGTGGCTCAGAAGAGGACTTGACAGCCCACTGGGTGCCCATTCAACAGAAGAACCATTTGGCCCTGGCTGAGCCATTCCAGGTTCTGTCAATTGTGGAAAATACCCTGAGGTTTAGAAACCGGACTGATGATGATTAAAACTCGTGATTGCTGCTACTATTTATTAAGTACCTTCTATGTGCCAGACACAAAGCTTTGTAAGATCAGCAATTTTGTCCCCGTTGTCATGTGAGATAACTGAGTCTGGTGGAGGTTAAATAATTTGCTAAGATCAAAAAACTAGTAAGTGACAGAGTAGTGCTTGGCACCCATGTCTCTGGTTCCAAAGCCTTGCTCTTTGCATGGAGCCATTTTCCTCCCATTAAGAACAGACTCTCATATGGTAGCTGAAAATCTAGAGGTTTAGTGAATAAAGACCGTTGTTTAGGAGGTCCAAGAAAAGTTTGTGACCCCATTAGACTTCGGGAAGCAATGGCCTGGTAAAACCAAATGCTCTTCATTCTCTCAAAGACTCAGGGGTTGATTCATGTCACAAAGGATTGATTTCATTATTAATATGTGAATGCAAGCTACAATAACATACGTATTTACCTTTCAATTAGCAAATATCAAAAAAGTTCTGGAAAAGCAGGCCCTTTCATATAATGCTGGTGGGAAAGTAAATTGGCATAGTTTCTTTGAAGAGCACTTTGGCAACATCTTTCAAAGTTAAAAATGCCCATACCATCTGACCAATGATTCTGTTTTTAGGAATTTAGCTTATTATTCTTTTATAGAGGCCAAAAACATATGTACATTACAGTATTGTTTGAGATAGAAAGAATAACCTGCATACTTATCAGAAGGACTTGTTAAGTTCAATAAAGTATGTAGCCATAAAAAAACAGAGGAAGCTTATTATATAACTGGCACAGAATGATTTCCAAGCTATACAGTTAAGTGGAAAAAAACAAGGTACATAAGAGTATTTGTGATATGCTGCTTTTTCTGATATAAAAGAAAAGGGAGGAGGAAAATTCCAAAATATTTGCTTATATTTCCATAACTATGGAAGTATACATAAATCTAATACTAATTGTTGCTCAAGGGAGAGTGGACCTATAAGCAGCTTTGTAATTTTATATTATTGAACCATGAGAATGCATTAACTGTTTTAAAAATTCCCAACTTCCTTGCCTTCTGCCTGGCCTGCTTCCTCAAGCCCTTCTCTAGCTGAACTTTGTGGGGCAACACCCACCACCAGGTTGCTTGTGAGGTTCCCTTTGGAATAAATACCAAACAGCTGTGAGAAAAATAGGGCCTATAGTATCTGGGCCATCTGGAATTCTTTTGAAATGTACAGTGTGTGCTTGGAAAGCTGGGGAGAAAGCGTTGGACAGCAAGTTCTCTGAGCTGGGTGGGCAAGATATGATTGATTATCTAGCCTTGAAAACAGCATGAAGAAATAGAAACTATCCCTCCTTTAATGGCCTAATGTTCACCTATAGTGGATAAAGTGTCAATAACTAGGTAACATTAGGTAAGGGCCCAGGAGAAGCACTGTGGTTGGACATCAGAGATGGCAGAACATATGTAGAAGGTCTATTTCTCGTGTTGCATTCATGACCTCAGAAAGGAGAAGAGAGATAAACTTAAAAGAAAATGTTGGAAAACTATTCTGGGGTCCAGGACTATACTGACCCAGAGAAGGAGAGAAGGTTATTGATACAATTGTCACTGCAGGAGCCAGTATATCCTCAAGTGCCCCTTGGACACTTCCCATTAGCACAGCGGCCCAGCTCAGTTCCCTCCCCCCAATAATTCCCTTCTGCTGATCACCCAATCTGGAAGGTAATGGATGCCTGAAAGTGGTGGGGGCGGGCTTTAGGTGCTGCTCTGCTCCTGCAGGTGGGCCAGGCTGTTGAAGAGCAGAAGCAATGGAAGCCAGGCACGGGGCTCACAGGTGAGGACCTCTATTTAGCACATGAGGAGGGAAGCATTCCTTGAGAGCTTTCTACATTCCAGTCACTCTGCTGAGCATTCTGCCTACATGATCTCATTTAATACCTTGGTCTTAAATAAGTCCTTGGTCTTAAATGAGGTCTGTGGGGGCAACCAGACTCTTTGCCATGGAGCTACAGTGCCTTCCTGCTCTCCCTTCATTGACTTTCCATTGTCCACAGTGACCTGCAACACAGGCACAGCAGGTGCTCACAGACGTGGTGGGGTTATAACAACGAATGGCTGATCACTACATGCTTTGATGGGTGAGCTGGAAACTCTGCAATCTGGATAGGTTTGTATAAGGTACGTTACAAGAACAAAGCAGTCACTGTTCTGGGTTAGCACTCCCATTTCTCTTCTTTCTATCTGTGTGTGTGCATTATGGCTACGACTGGGTGGACTGTGCGTGTGATCGGATGAGGAAAGGAGGGATTGCCTTTGCTTTGGTCCAGATGCTAATGGGTGGAGAGATGGGAGGAGGGTGTTGTGAGGCCCTGTGTTCCCCTATTCCATTTCCTACCCCATCCCCTCCTCCATCCCCTCCCCCACCCCCAGAGAAAGTTCAGCAGGGGTGGCCTTGAGTCCCAGGTCTGTGCTCATGAACTGCTGTTGGGAAAATCAGCCTCCCTCATTGCAAACCTTTCTCCTCCCATGTAGCTCACTGGCCAGGGCTCATCTCTGACTCCTATTCCACTTCAAAAGAGAAGCAGCTTGAATTTTTTCCCCCAAGTAAATTTTGGAGCACAAAAAGCAGCTGCATCTCCGGTGTGCTGCTGTTATAGGGAGAGAGCAAGAAACTAGACTGGGCTGTCAGCACAGGCTGCCAGAACCCGGTCAGGAGGAGGAAAACCAGATGCCCCCACTATTAAAAAAAAAAAAAAAGTCACCTTATGACTGAAAAAAAAGACCTAACAATGTTTTCAGAGCATGATCAATTTAACCCATTTCAATTCAGAAAATGTCTATTGTTCAAGGCACTGGGAAGACAGAAATATGAGTAAGACGTGGCTCCTGGGCTCATGGAGCAACCGAGGCAGTGTGGGAAAGGAACATTCCCACGCCAACAGGGCTCCACAGACTCTAAAATAAATGCTGTGGAGAGGTATAAGTGACATGTCACCACCTGCAGCCCCCTGGGGGTGGGTCAGAGGCTGGACAAGTTTCCAACAGATTATTAAGATCTTGGAGGAGGTCGTGTTTGGACTAGGCTTTGAAGGTTAAGCATGCTGGTAGGCAAACTCAGAAGACAGGGGAGAACCAGCTAAGAGATTGCTTAGGCAAAGGGACAGGGTTGTGATAGAATATAGAGCATTTAAAGATACATTAATATCAGTTATGTCATTGCCCAATTTCTGCCAAAGACATGACACATGACATTTTTAGATCCTTATAGAATGAAACTGTTTATATCCCCATAAAACAGACAGTTATTATGTTTATTTTTTAAGGTAAAATCAACAAGGTTTGACAACAGGTTTGATATTAGAGGTGAGGCCCCCAAGATCTATAAAACCATAAGTTTATATCAGATTCCTTTTACTTTTTACAGCAACAATGGATGGTGATTTTGATAAGTAAAATCGACATTTCTTTTATGTCAAACCACTATGTCACTGACTTTTACATTGGGGAGGCAGAATAGTGAAAGCGCGAGAGCAGTAGTGATCAAGATTTAAATCCTGCATGGCCATTTTATTCATTTTTTTATTCACACATTCATTTGGTCAGTCGCTCATTCTTGCAGTCCAAAAATGCTCTGTGGGCCTGAGTTAAGGGGTAGGGAGAGACAGAAAGGAAAAGTTTTGGTCTCTGCACACTCCAGGAACTCATGGTACATGTAAGAAATCATAGGAGGGCGGGCCACGGTGGCTCAGTAGGCAGGAATGCTTGCCTGCAATGCCAGAGGACCCGGGTTTGATTCCCCGTGCCTGCCCATGTAAAAAAAAAAAAAGAAATCATAGGAGAAGATAAGTATTATCCTAAAAGCAGGGACAAAGGGCTGTGGAAAACATGATGTGTTCAATAAGCACTGGTTGCTAAAATGAATAAACAAACAGTGTCATATACCACCAAAGGAACAAATCAGAGGATATAAAAATATTTCTTTGGATTTGGCCATTGGGTCTCAAAATCTTATTCATGTCAGAAACTCATGGAAATCATGGTGCTCTTTGAGGAATACCATAAAATATTCATGTATTAGTGTCTGAATATGTAATTTTAAGCTAAATCAGATAGCATCTCATGTTACAGTCTATCACAGACCTGGAATCGCAGGTGGCAAGTTTTAAGAAAACTTTATGAAAAAAGCTTTAAATTGAGAATATTCCATCAGTTCATTTTTTTTTTCAATGAATTGAGGAAAGACTGCCAGGATTCTATTTTAGTCCAGGAAACCCTAATTCCAGCTGGTAGAACATCAGGGTTCCACAGGAAGGCACTTTTAGCAATTTGAAGGTTGTTGATGAATTTACCAAGGGCAGTGTCAATGGAGTTATGAAACCAGGTGGAATTGGCTTGAAAAGTGAGGATGTCAACAACTATTTATTGAACATCACAGGGAATATGATGTTGAGAAAAAATAAACATACGTGGTCCCCAGCCCTCATAGAGCTTGAAGTCATGCAAGGGATTTAAAATTGTCACAAAAGTGCTACTGTGATAAAAGATATAAAATAGAGGTACATGGTATTAAAAGAGTGTTTAATAGAAGGTTGGGGGGTATTCAGAGAAGTCCTGGAAAGTCATCTGAGGATGACTGAGCTGACACCTGAAGAATGAGTAGGAGCTGAGAAGGTAATGAGAGGCACTGGCAGTGGAGTGGGGTGTAGAGAGTGAAATGGAAGACCATGCAAGATGAGCAGGAGAGAAAGGAAGGGCTTAGACCATGCGGGACCTTATCAGCTACATTAAGGATTTTGATGTTGATTTTAAAGCAGTGGGAAGTCACTGAAGTACTTAGTGGCATAATGAAGAGGGTATGCAAGCAGATTTTCTGTTTCAAAAAGATCACTCTGGCTGTTTAGTATGGACATTATGCTTGAAGTGGTCAAGAGTAGATGCAAAAAGAACTGCTTAGAGACTCTTGAAGTAGTCCAGGCAAATGACTGTTATTTAGAGTGAGACATTTGCAGTGGAGATGGAGAGTGGAGAGATGTGAAAGATTCTAGAGGGTAAAATGGATAGGACATGATGGTTCGAATGTGAAAGGTAAGAGAGAGGGAAGTGTTGAGGCCTAGGTTTCCAGCTTGTGTACCATGGATTATGATGCCATTTCTTTAAGCAGAGAACAATGGAAGAGAATGAGGCTTTAGATGAATAACATGAACCCAATCTCAGTTATATTGAACTTGAGGGGCCCTTGAACCATCTGAGTGGAAAGATCAAGAGGGCAGGCGGATATACAGGTTGGAGGAGAGGACAAGAGGTCTGGACAGGGGATATGCCTCTGCAAGCCAGCCACATCTGGGGGTAATTGAAAGCATGGCATGGATGAGACTACTTAGGTAGAGAGGACAGATTTAGAGGAGATGGCCTAGGAATAAACCTGAAGTAGAGGAGGATGAGCCTGAAAAGAAGACCAAGAAGGAAGAACCAGAGAGAGGAGAAGAATCAGAAGGTAGAAGTGTCATGAAAGCCAAAAGCAGCGTGTTTCCTGAAGTAGAGAAGAGAAAGCAGAAATGCTGCCTATAAGGTGTGCTGGTTTGAAGCTATTATGTAACCCAGAAAAGCCATGTCCTTTAATCCTCATTCAATATTGCTGGGTAGGGTCTTCTTAATTGTTTCATAGAGAGTTGACCCACCCAATTGTGGGTGGTAAACTTTGATTAGATGGTTTCCATGGAGATTAGTTTCCAGCCATTCAAGGTGGGGTTGCTTACTGGAGCCCTTTAAGAAGGAACCATTTTGGAAAAAGTTTTGGAGCCACCAGAACCAACAGAATGGACAGAGCCCCAGGGAAGCCCTTGAGAAAGCCTGGAGAGAAAGCTAGCTGATGTCACCATGTGCCTTTCCACTGAGAGAGAAATCTTAAACATCATTGGCCTTCTTGAACCAAGGTATCTTTCCCTGGATGCTTTGATTTGGACATTTTTATAGACTTGTCTTAATTTGGACATTTTCACTGCCTTAGAACTGTAAACTTGCAACTTAAAAATTCCCGTTTGTAAAGAGGCATTCCATTTCTGATATATGGCATTCTGGTAGCTTTCAAACTAAAACAAGGCAATTCAGATGAAGACCAAAAAGGGTCTATTTCTGCTGTAGAGAGCAGTTTAGCAGTTCCTCAGAAAGTTAAACACTGCAATTTTACCCTTAGGAATACACCCAAGAGAAATGAAATAAGTGCCCACACAGAAACTTGAACACAAGAGTTCATAGCAGCATTATTCACAGCAGCCAAAAGGTGGAAACAACCCTAGCATGTTTCTGCAGATGAATGGATAAACAAACTGTGTGTGTGTGTGTGTGTGTGTGTGTATATATATAATGGAATATCATTCACCCATAAAAAGGAAGAGAGTACTGATACATGCTACAATCTGGATAAACCTCAAAAATACTATGCTAAATGAAAGAAGCCAGAGAGAAAGGTCACATATCATATGCTACCACTTTCCAGAATATATAAATCCATAGAGACAGAAAGCAGATTAGTGATTACCAAAGGATGGGGAAAGGGAGAATGGACAGTGCGATTACTTAATGGATATGGAATGTTCCTCTAGGGTGATGAAAATAGAGAGGTGGTTGTTGCATAATAGTGTGAATTCACTAAATGCCACTGACTTGTACTTTAAAATAGTTTATTGTGTGTTATGTGAATTTCACCTCAATATAAAAGGGGTCCATTGGCTTTAGAAACATGAAGATCAAGGGGTTTGAGCAAGAGCATTAGTGACATGATGAGGGAAAGACAGATTATAGTCAGTGGAGAAGAAAGTGGAGGTTTGGCTTTGAGGGTTGGAGAGATAGGTTGGTTTGGTTTTGTTTAAGGGGAAAGAAATGATCATATTTAAAAGTCAATGGAAAAGATACAGTTTAATGAAAAAGCTTGTATTTACAGAAGAAAGGAAGGATGATTCATAGTGTAAGTGTACAGATGGAGTAACTGAGCTTAAGAGGAAGAGGAATAGTTCTTATCCTATCCTCTGAAGAGGAGGATAGGATGAGGGCAGATGTTGCTAGATTTGAATTGGCATGACGGGAAGATGAGCATGTTACCAGCTGATGAAGGGAAGGAAGGTGAAAGGTAGAAGGGGAGGCAGGATCTGGGGAAAATTTATTTTAAAATGGGAATGGAGGTGAGGACTAAGAAAAGAATTCCTCTGAGAGAGAAAGGGTGAAGAAACTAGACAAAGATGATAATATTGGAACATGTATTAACTGTGTGGCATTGAGCTCATTTCCTTACTTGTAAAATTGGAATAATACTCATGAAACCAGTCCCATATAGTTGTGTCTTACACATAGAAAGTCTGTCATTTTAAGTTTTATCCTCACCATGAATGGCTAGCACAGTGCTGAATACAGCATTGGTTTTAATATAAAATATCTATCTATTCTCCCAGGTAACTTAGAAGCATGTGTTAGGGAGAAGAACGGTCTAATGTACATTGGAGCATTCAGGCCTACTCCTCTACCTTTATCACTTTCCTCACTTCCCATCTCTGAAGCTGGCTCTCTTTCTTCCCTAAGCACTTGGAAATCTTTCTACTATTTAATGCTAAGGGATTTGTATGTGGTGTTTAGCCAGGGAAGATTCTATTAGGGAATTTATTCATACGGACAGGGCACTGGGCCAGGGTGGAGAGAGAAGAGGCTCAATTAATTCAGGAGCACAACCTCCTCTGAGCTCATTCATATACAAAGGACAGGGCATCTGTGCAATTGATTCCTTCATCCTTTTATGATATCTATTTAGACTAATTTGGGGCCAAGCCTTTACCAGGGGCTGAGATACAGAGATGAATAGAAATGGTTCCTGCCTTCCTGATATTAATCCAATAAGATAAATGTTAGAATGACTGAATCACAAAGCCCTAGGGGAGCACAGGAGAATATATATATAGAATTTTATAGCTGTGCCTCAAACAGGCAGGAAGGACTTTCCAGAGGAAGTAGTGATTGAGCTGAGACTTAAGATGATCATCTTTGAAGACAAGCAGGGAAGTGGATTTTTCAGGCAGAGGGATCACCATGTGCAAGACCCAGGAAGTCCAGGGGATGACAGAGGGAATTGGGAATTGCATGTATTGCAGTAATGTCAAACATGAAATGTCAGGTTGTGGAGATGAGATGGGATGCTAGGACAGTGGCCTAGAGTGCTGTCTGCTCTGCTGAAGGCCTTGACCCTGTAGGAGATGTAGAGCATAATACCTTCTAATTTGCATGTTAGAAAAATCACTCCGAGTGGTCAGTGGAGGGATAGATTGGGTTGAGGAGTGAGGCAAGATGATTCTTTTTTATTGTAGGTGGAGTGATGGTCAGGAGACTGATAGGAGTCCAGGTGAAAGTTGACCAGAGAATAGTTCTAGTGATAGGTCCAAGGAGTGGCCATGCTGTTAGGGTCAGTAAAGTGAAACTAAAAGCCACTGACTTTGAGATCAAGAAAGTTTGAGGCTAGTGTCCTAGGTTGTCTTCATGCATGTTGAAATCTTCTAGGATGATGGCAGAATTTGAGTTGAAGGAGATACAGCTGCTAAAGTCCTCAGCAAATGAGCGAGAGTCAGTGATAAGGAGGGACAGATTGAAGAATAGTCAAATAGCATGGGCCTAAAAGGAATATTTTTTTTTGCATGATACTGGAAATAGTCTAGACTAATTCTGGAAAACAGAATAGACTCATGAAAGACAAACTTTTGCTTCTTATTTGCATGGTGGGACTACTACCAAATGTAGGCAGGTTATATTTCCAAGATGCCAGGCCACTAAATGCTGCTTAAGGACACAATACAGCCTTTCCAATAGGTGCCCACAGATACAAGATCTTAGAACTCAACTAATGCCTCTCAGTGACTCCACAATCTTTGATGTTATCCTTGGTACTTGGTGGAGTCCCCCTCCCAGACCCTCAGAGAACTATTTCCAAATTGCCTGCTGAGGTCTTACTGACATAGAGCATGTTCTCTCACTATGGTAGCAAAGGAGTTAGGCAAAGAACATCCTTCATCCCAGGGTGCTGACAGTTCAACACTAGCCTTGTCTCATCAGATCACCCCTAAAGAGTAGGAGAAAGAAAGTGGAGTTATACAGAGAAGGTCAGGTTTAACAAACGACTATGATTGCTAAACCATAGTCCTGATATTTCCTTTAGTCTCCAGTATCTTAGAGCAGCTAGAAGTAAAAACCTAAAGTTGTGGAATTGTAACCCATACCAAACTCTGAAATCTGTTCTACACTTATTGTTGCAATGTGCTTTGAAATTTATTGCTTTTTCTGTACATATGTTATTTTTCACAAAAAAGAAAGAAAAGTCGATTGGGATGGTAAAATAGTATTTATTCCTTCTAGCCTCTAATGTTCTGGAGCAGTTAGAAGGAAAAATCTGAGATGATGATATGGTAGCCCATGACAAACTCTGGGATCTGTCCTGTAACCACTTGTTGAAGGGTGCTTTGAAAACTACTACTGTTTTCTTTCTTTGCTTTGTATACATGTTATATTATACAATTTAAAAAGTTTTAAAAAAACTGCCAAAAAATTAGATAACCTAGATGAAAAATTCAAATTACTAGAAATTACTCACTCTACAAGAAATAGAAGATCTTGATAGACCAATCACAAATAAAGAGATTGACTTAGTCATCAAAAACCTACCAACCAAAAGCCCAGAACCAGATGGCTTTCCAAGTGAATTCTACCAATTATTCCAAGAAGAATTAATATTGATCCTGCTTGAATTCTTCCAAACAGTTGAAGAGGAGGGAGCACTAACTCAATCTGTGAGGGCACCATCACCTTAATACCAAAGTCAGATAAAGATACTATGTGAAAAGAAAATTACAGGCCAGTTTCTCTAATGAATATAGATGGAAAAATCCCCAACAAAATATGTGCAAATTAAATCCAACAGCACATCAAAAGAGTCATACACCAGGATGAAGTGATCAATTACACACCATGATCAGGTATTCAAGGGTGGTGCAACATACGAAAATCAATTAATATAATACATCACATCCATAGTATGAAGGGAAAAAAACACACAATCATCTCAATTCATGCAGAAAAGGCATTTGACAAAATCCAACATCTTTTCTTGGTAAAAACACTTTGAAAGCTAGAAATAAAAGGAAACTTCCTCAATATAATAAAGGGCATATATGAAAAACTCACAGCTAACATTATTCTCAGTAGAGAAAGACTGAAAGCTCTCCTTCTAAGATTTGGAACAAGACAGGTATTCCCACTGTCACCATAGTTATTCAATATAGTACTGAAAGTTCTGCCAGAGCAAGTAGGCAAAAAAAAAAGAAAAAAAGAAACTAAAGGCATCCAAAGTGGAAGGGAAGAACAAAACTTTTGCTGTTTGCAGAGGGCATGATCCTTGTATAGAAAGTCTCCAAAAATTGACCACAAAACTACTAGAGCTAATAAACAAATTCAGCAAAGTGGTGGGGTGTAGGATGATCCTGCAAAAATCAGTAGCATTTCTATACACTAGTAAAGAGCAGGCTGAAAAGTAAATCAAGAAAAATATTCCATTTTCCTGTAGCAACTAAAAGAATCAAATATCAATGAATAAATTTGTACACAGAGAACTACGAAACATTGCTAAAAGAAATCCAAGAAGACCTAAATAAATGGAAAAATATTCCAAGTGCATGGATTGGAAGACTAAATATCATTAGGTTGTCAATTCTACTGAAAATGATTTACAGATTCAATGCACTCTCACTCAAAATTCCTCAGCCTCCTTTGCGGAAATGGGAAAGCCAACCACGAATTTCTTTGGTCAGACAAGGGGACTCAAATATCCAAAAACATCTTGAAAAAGAAGAACAAAATTAGTGACTGATTCAACCTCTTTACTAGTTATTGGTTTGTTGATATCTTCTATTTCTTCTTGGGTCAGTATAGTTAGTTTGTGTATTTCTAGGAATTTGTCCATTTCATCTAGATTGCCTAATTTGTTGGCAAACAGCTGTTTATAGTATCCTCTTTTAGTCTTTTTTTCCCCATGAAATAATGACCATTTTGACAGAATGGAAGCTGTTGTTTTGCGGAAAATGCTAAGGACGTTTTTGAGGATATTAAATTCAGGCAAGTAGCAGGAAACCCATGAGATCAAGTCCTACGGGTATTAGAAATATCTCAAGGGTCCATGTCTGCTAAAAGTCAGGATCCTTTCCAGCCTCTCTTCAGGAGCATATGGTGAAATTAGTTAGACATTCAGTGACATGCAGTGGGGGAGTGTCTAAGCACAAAGTGATATAGGCTTATAGATCTTAATATAGTTACTGGATTCTTGCTGCCTTGTCAGTTGAAACGGTCATATGGGGAAAGGTAGTCATGACCAGAGCTCTTCTAATAGCTTTCTTTTTTTCATTTTTCTTTTGTCTCTATTAACAAAGCCTTCCTCAAAGAACATGCCGATCTGCTCTGGGCAGAGAATGCTGATTTAGATTTAAGAGCTTTCCTTAATCCAGATCATCTTCCCAGTTGCTTCCTTATTGGCAGACAAATGGTAACTATATCTTCTGGATCTTTTATAATCTAAAGGATGATATTTTACTATAATATTTGAGGGGGGGAGGAAGACTACAGTTTCTCAGCAACAGACCTTTAATGGTGTAAGAGAAAAACAACAGGAAGAAAGAAAAACTAATGCTCTGCCCTAATTCCGTCACCCTGTCTGTCTGCTCCATCTTCCTGTCTGCCAGAGCTCCCACCACACCTCATAACCTCCTCACTAGGTAAGTGTGAGTAGGTGTGAAGGTCACAGAGCTTCTCTGTCTACACAGACGCAGTTCCTTTCTAGTTCTTTTCCTCACTAGCTACCTGATTGGTGCTCCTGGCCTGTCCATCCATCCGTCTGTCTAGAACACTTTTAGTAGCTATGAACTGGCAGGGCCATGTAGGTTGTCAAAACTTTGATGTTCTTTTTCATCAGATGGTAAATGGCCACTTCCTGGAGTTCCTTGAGACCCCTCCACTGGGACAGCCTCAGCCCTTCCCTTAGGATGCCCAGAATATCCCCCAGCCCGGGAACCAAAGAGATAATGCCTGGGACAGCAGGCGCCCCTTCTCCTTAGCTCCAGTGCTGTGGTTGTTTATCAGTTTTTATTGATCTTGCTGCGCTCTAACAGTTGTTAAATAGTTTTAATAACACCCCTGCATCCATCCATCTATTTCTCCATTCAGTAACATTGCATGCTTACTGGGTGTCAGGCACTGAGCCAGATGCTGGGGATACAACGGGGAGCAAGGTAGGCAAGGTCCCTGCCTTAGTGGATTACAGTCTGCAGCAGAATTTCTCAATCTCATCACTATCGACATTGTGGGGCCAATTGTTCCTTAATGTGGGAAAGTGTCCTGTGCATTGTACAATGTTCAGTGCACTCTGTCCTCTACCCACTAGATGCCAGCAGCATGCCCTGGTTCTGACAACCAAGAATACATCCAGACATTGCCAAATATTCCCTTGGTGGGGGGCAACCTCTCCTCCCTCCAATGAGAGGAAAAGCAGGATTATAAACAAATTATACAAATACAGTTATAAATTATATCGATATTCTGAAGAAGATGAGCAAAGCACCAGGATAGAGAATAAATGGAGACTTACTTTGGTTCAAATATGAAGGAAGTTCTCGATGAGGTATTAATATTTGAGCAGAACCTGAGGAATGAGAAGGAATCAGGCTGAATACTCCTGAGAAGATCCTATGGTGTGGAAGGGCTTCAGCTATTGGAAGGTGCATTGGCTGGGACCTAGGAGCCAAAAGGAAGAACGGTGCAAGATGAGACTGGAGAGATATGCAGGGATTAGATTATGGAAAGCCTTGTAAATCATGGAACTCTAAAGGTAATTCAAATATTTATGCAGTGTTTTAAGTAGGGAAATGATGGGTACAGATTAATGTGTTACGAAGAGCGTCTGTCTGCTGAGTGGCGATCATCTGGGAAATGACTTCATGGTCCAGGCAAGAGATTGAACATTGCCTAGAGAATGGCAGTGGAGACAGAGAAATATGGATGGATTTGGGATGTCTTGCTTGTTCTTGATGCCTCACGTATTTTGGTCATACCCAAGGATTGGCAGTACTGGTTCTGGAACCATCTTTATATGATTCAGTAGCATTTATTATTGAGTACCCACTGTATACCATACATGTAAGATACTGACCACGGGAGCTCAAAGTCTAGTAGGGAGACAGATACAAAATGACAACCAGATTCTGAGGTGCAGTAATTCTATAAACATGCTGTGGAAGTCTTTGGAGGGGAAACTGACCCAAGAGGGGGCTTTGGGAGGACTTCCTGGAGGAGGTGACACCTAAACAGATCTTTTAACATTCATTTAACCAAGAGAAGTAGAAACAAATGGCAGGGCACAAGCATAAAACCCAGAGCACGGACAGATGAGAGAGGAGGCTGGAAGGTCTGGCAAAGGCCAGATGGTGACAACAGATACACCTACAGGTTTCAAGGGGCAGCTAACAGTGTGGTGAAAACAGGAGCAGATGAAAACTGTGGGTGTCTAGGACCCACACTAGCCTCCTCCAAGTCGCCCCCCTCCTGCGACCAGAGGACTCTTTCTAAAGTCCAAAACTGCTTGAAACCTCTCAGTAGTTCCTCTTTTCTTATATTTCCCACAAGGGTCCCACAATCTGGCTCATGGCTCTCCCCTCTCCCTCCACTCCTGGCACACCAAGCAACCTTTACTTTTCCAAACCTGCCAGTCTCTTCCAGGCCGTGTGCTCTAATTCATGCTCCTTAAATCCAGAAAGGAAATCCCATAAGGAGAAGATACAAGATTGTTCTCTCAGTTAAAATAATATCATCTTAAATATTTAATAGGGGATTGCTTAAGTAAACCATGCAGCTGTTTAAAAATGATGTAAAAACACATTTTACATGAAAAGATATTCACGATACATTGTTAAATTATAAAACAACCGATACACAGTATGATCCTAGTACATGTATGTATAGGTTTGTGCGTGTGTGTGTAAACAAAATGTTCACTGTGCTCATCTTGAAGTAGATGGAATTATAAGGGATTTTTATATTTATCTTTTAATTTATGCATTTAAAAAAAATAGCAACATAACACAATTGTTACCTTTCTGATAAGAAACAGAAGAGTAAACAGAGCTGCTCCAGGGTCTGGCTGGCAATATTTACAAGAGTAATTGACCTCACATTGCCTTGTTGCCGTGACCGCGTGTTGTGGACACAGCAGTATTTTTCTCCAGGAAGACGGTGAGCGAGACTAATTCATTAAGTGCTTTCCATTCCAAAGATGACAGGAGCCAAGAAAACATACACTCTTGTTCCTACAACAGCTGACAGCCAGTAGCCTTGATGTCTGTGTGTTTATTTATTAACTGGACTTTATGTATCCATCCTCCCATAAGCCCCAAGAGCTTCACAGCTGACTTTGAGACAGATCATATTCTCAAAATGGCACAGCCATTAGTCAGAATAAAGACCAGGCTGGCTCGCCAGAGAATTAAAACTCCAAGAATACTGTTCTAGGAAGCAAAATGAACTTGGAGAAGAATACTGACTGGGGTCAAAGAGACAGTAAGAAAATAGAGAGTTGAGAAGCAGATCGGATTATCAGGTTATTTTCTTTAAGCTAACAATTTTTGAATGCATTCTTCATGGCAGGCTTTGAATTTAGTTCTCTGTACACTTTTCCCCTTTAAATTTCAGTTCTGGGAGGAATTATTTCCATTTTAGACCTGATGAAACTGAAGCTCGGAGAAAATGAATAACTAATAAATAACAAGAGCGTGCATTTTAACAAAACTGTTTCTCTGCTGAATACCCCATCCCACCCCCACCCCCGCCAGTTCCATCTTCCTGCTCAATGGATGCTGCTTAAAGGCAGGGAATTTGAAAGCTTGCAAAAACGTTCTGTTGATTTTGGCTTAGATGTTACCTAGTTTAGAATAAATGCCAAACGTTCTCATTGGATGGAAGGATGAATGAATGAACCAAAGAAAGAATGATTTTTACAAGCTCAAATAATCATATAAAGGCAGGGAGAGATCATCATATTAAGAAACCTATCTCCTGCATAGCTGATACAATTGGATGTAGTGAGAATTCAATAGTTCTTTCTGTTCCCTTTCCAAGATTTACAAGTATATACCTCTGATGGGAGTAATCATCAGGAGAGGCGTTTTTCTAGGCCTAGAGAGAGTTGGTATTGTGCTGGGTATGTGGGCCAATCAGTCCTGTCACCATTTGGGGGAGGAAAGGTGCAAGTCCAAGCAGCAGGATTTCCCTGCCATTTTGGAGGATCTGCCCTCAGTTTCCACATCTGTAAAATGTGATTGCTATAACCTGCCACCAGAGACCAGGTGTCTACTCTCAGGCTGGGAAACATTCTCTGAAGTCAGCCCCATTAGGTTTTTCCTGATTAACCTCATTAGATTTGTGATTTAATTCTGAGAGCAAATAAGGGAAAGTTCCCTTGCACAGAGCTGCTTGTCTACTATTCTCATCGTCATATGGGTTACCACAGTCCTACCTGGTGCCAGCAGCCAGCCTGCGTCACTCTGTTTTCATGGTGTCGGCACACAAAAGAGCAAGGAGACCCAAATGGCATAGCTTCCTGGCCCATTTTTTAAATAAATGCTTTTTTTTTCCCAAGTTTACTTCAAACTGACAGCGCAGTGAAGAGAAGTGTTTCTCCATAAGCTTTCAACTTTAGGATCATTGGAGATTGGTTATTGGGTCAGCAAGTAGAAATTAAAGGAAGCTTTGGTTCGTGACTCTTTAACTCCTTAGTCATCTTCCCTGATGTGCACAGAAAAGGCCCACATACACCTTTTTCAGCTTTGCAACGTGATGGCCCTTGCATTCCAGCAGTTCGCAGCTTCCTTGGAAAGAGAATCTATACTAAGTAGGATTACTGAGAAATGCCATTGAAATAATTATGAAAAAACTGGTGTGTGAAGTGGATACAGAACACTGGAGTGGCTAGTTTTTTCTTCTGAAAAATGAAGACAGTTGGGATGGACTCCACTTTTCCTTACTCGCTCTCAGAATTAAATCACAAATCAAATGAGGTTAATCAGGAAAAACCTAATGGAGCTGACTTCAGAGAAAGTTTCTCAGCCTGAGAGTAGACACCTGGTCTCTGGTGGCACATTATAGCAATCACATTTTACAGATGTGGAAACTGAGGGCAGGGTCCTCCAAAATGGCAGGGAAATCCTGCTGCTTGGACTGGTACAGTGGTGGTTCAAGACAACTGCCTCCCCTTGGCTGAGGAGAGGTACTTCCTGGGAAGAGTCGACCAGGTATGTGGAGAAGCCTGAATCCCTCCATTTGACCCATGACTCTCCGTCCACCATGCCTCTGATTCTCTTTCATTAGCTCTAGACAACTTGAATTTGGGAGCTGCTTTAAAAATATATATATTTCTAAAAGGCCATGCACGTGCACACACGTTCAGAATGTTCACTTTTAATTTTATTTGTGAAACCATCATGGCTCTAAGGCTAAATAGAAACCTGAACCAATCAAATAACCTTTCCAGGGATTCAAAAGAAATAATATTCATAGAATTAGCTGCAGCTCTGCAGAAAATAGATCCGATAGAGACACCCATGTGGTATGGGGTGACCTTGACAAGGGAAAACATTGGCCAGTATTTTTCTCTCAGATTTGGGTGCTGTTGCAGGAACCATTATCATTCTTATAATACCTGGCCAGAAGGGATCGGGAAGATAGTGAGACAAATAAGAATATACCCATTTTGAGGAACAGAGAAACCATAAGTGGAGAACAAAGCCTGTTTAAAGTCCTAAGGGCAGACTTTGGGATTCCTTATATGGAAAACTGTTGGCAAGACACTGCTTCAGTGCTCCACAAGTTCAACTTTTATAATCTCAAGATCTCCTATTAAATTTAATTTCCTTTCATTCTGTTCTTACTACTCTTCAGCGAAAGGCAAGATTTCAGTAGAGTGATCAAACTGTCCTAGTTTTAACACTGAAAGTCTCACCTCCCTGGAACCGCCTTTAGTCCTGGGCAAACCAGAGTGGTTGCTCACCCTAGAGGTATATGACTGCTTCAGAACAAACTCTAGTGGGAAGAGAGTGCTTCTCCAGCTCCCTTCCGGAAGTGGTATGCCAGGGTGGTTAAAAGTGTGGGCTGTGGGTACCTGGCGAGGGTACAAATTCTGCTCTGGCCCTCAACCATAGGAACTGGGGTAAGTCAGTTGACCTCTCTGGCCTCAGTTGCCTCACCTGTTAGATGTAAAATGTGGATAATGATACTCTATACCCCAAGGGTTGCTATGCAAATTATACAAATCAAAATTTAATAGGAAGGACTCAGTAAATGTTAGATACTAATATTATGTTGTCAGTATGTACCTGTTAATGAATTACAAAGACCACAGGATCTCAAGTACTAAGAGATGAGGCTTAGATTTCATCTCAACGCACCCCTCTCCCCCATTTAAATGCACTCTGCATTTTGTAGCAACCCTTTCCATGTTCACCTTCCCCCTTCCTCCCTCCCCCCCACAATAGTGACAGCTGAGCTGGTGATGGTTGATTTAATCTGGCCCAGCTGGTGCTCCATTTGTGCTGGTGGCAGGAGAGTGGGGTGTGCTAAGTACAGTTCCTCTCAGACTCTTAACATGCATGCAAATTATCTGGGGATCTTATTCAATGCAGATTCTGAGTCAGCCAATCTGGAATAGGGCTTAAAATTTTGCAATGCAGACCAGTAACCAGGTAATGCTTTTAGTCCTGTGAACACACTGTGAGAGAAAGCTTGTGTGAGTATGAGCAAAAGCTCAACTGAAGTTCCTAAAAGCTAGAAAATTAATGCTGGGGGCAAGGCTGAGAGTTGCTTAAAAATGCTCAAGTGTTTAAGGAGAACTGCTCAGAGAGTAAGGAACCCATCAGGGCACTGAAACTCTGGGCCAGTGTTGAGATCTGTATTGAGAAATGTTGCAGTCAGTTAATACTAGTTAAGGACATGGGCTATGGGGATTCTTTGCTTATTGTAAATATCACGGCTGGTTCTAGACCATAGCTATAATCA